>JAQZCJ010000070.1:20000-100000 GCA_028858755.1 Ara ararauna
TTCTGCAATGCCCCAAGAGCTTCTACATGCGCTGCCGGAGCTAGGCAGGTCCCATTGTGCTGAGCTCCCAGTGACTGCAGCAGCAGCTGCGCTGCCCTGGGGCTGCTCCTGCTCTGAGTCCTCCTCAGCGCCTCTGGCACCAACAGCTCCTGCACACAGAAGGCTCCTGCCTCACCCCCAGCACCTCTGCAGGCAGAGCTCAGCTCCAAGCACATCAACAAACCCAGTGCCTCCTCCTCACCCATGCCCTGCTCCCACAGCTGGCATGGCACCAGCACATCTCCTGACACCTTCTCCTCCCTTTGCTGCATGCACCCACAATGTCTTTCAAGCCAACACTAAACCAGCATTGTAAAGTCAAAGAACACGGACCTGGATGCTCAGGGCAGCCGGGGCAGATGCAGCCTCCCGACGGAGGGGTCTCCTCTGCACTGGTTCCTGCAGGGCTCTCGCTCCTTAAATAGCCCACGCTCACCGTGGGGGCTCTGTCACAGTGGGAGTCTCCACAGTGACCGCCATGGCTTTGTGATGGTGGCAGCGTCATGCCCATGGCCACTGGTCGCCTAGGGGTGCTCCGGGAGTCACCGCGGGGGGACAAGCCTCTGCCCAGCTACCTCGGGGATGTCCCTCATGTCCTGCTCTTCCTCAGCATCTTTGGTCCAGAGGTGGAGCATGTGAGGGGTCACAGCTCCACCTGGGCATTGGAACAGGGCATCACATCCGCCTGCGAGAAGTAGAGAGTGACGAACTTTGGCACAGCAGAGAATCCTGGAATCCCAGACTGGGTTGGCGTGGAAGGGACCTTACAGCTCATCCAGCTCCAACCCTGGCCACAGGTTGGAACACCTTCCACTAGAGGAGGTTGCTCCAAGCCCCTGTGTCCAGCCTTGAACACTGCCAGGGATGGGGCAGCCACAGCTTCTCTGGGTACCCAGTGCCAACGCCTTAACACCCTCACAGGGAAGAGTTTCTTCCTGAGATCTCTTCTCAACCTCCCCTCCCTGTCAGGTTAAAGCCCTTCCCTTTGTCCCATCACCGCAGCTCCTTGCTCTCCGCACAAGAAATGAGGCAGATCCCAGCATTTAAGGCAGGTGGAGTGCTCGGCTGCTGGCTCAGCCAGCACAACTCGCACACCGACTCCAAAGCAGCCACTCTGGGGAAGTCACTTGGCGTGTTCTTGGCAACTCCTAAAGCATCCCAAGATCGCCATCGCCACCCCCTTGTTCCACTCTCCTGTGTCCACAGGCGTCACCGGCTCCGAGACACCAAGATGGGAACCACCAGAGCAGATGCTCTTGCCTCCCCCACTGGTATCTTGTTTTCCGTGGGGCAGCCGTCGTCTCCCGGTGCCTCCGGTGAAGGGTTCTGAGGGGTTCTGTGGCCTCACACACCTCAACACAGGGAGTTCCAGAATCAGCCACCCCTGCGGTCCCCATGGCCATTGTGATGCATGAGCATTGCTTAGTTCCATGGGGTGCTCTGGAGGTGTTGCAGGATTTTCTGGGATTCTCTAGGAGCATCCCTGGGATGCTCTGTGGGTTCTGAGGATGCTCTTTTGGTGCTTTTGGGATCACCACAGCCCAAATCCCACCCAAATCTGGTAAACTGGGGGTTTATTGGGTTTTTTTACTCCAAACTTGCCATGAGCAGGGAGCATTTTCCCAGTCCTGACCCTTATTCAAGAGAATTTCTCTCCTTCTCATCAAATCAACATTAAATCAGTGGTAAATACTGGTAGAGCTGCCTCTCTACATACCTTGAACCAGCAAAGACCCTCTGCCGGAGGGATATCATTCTGGGCAACCTGTGACAGTGTCCCACCTTGCTCATATGGAAGAACTTCCTCCTAAGGTCTCATCTTATTCCCCGGCCCCCCCCCCCCCCCCCGTCAACTTAAAGCCATTCCCACGTGTCTGATCACTACATGCCCTTGTAAAAAATCCCCCTCCAGCTTTCTTGGAGCATCAAACAGATATTGGAAGGAAAACTCATTGTCAAAGTTATCATCTAAATTGTCAATTACATCATCTTCAAATCATTGGGAATTCACAGTTGAATTAAAATTCTATCATTGCTAAATGACCATTGGATTCCCACTTGATGTTAATTCAGTTCCTGATTAATTACCACTGGTCATTAATAAGGCCCTTTCAGTTATCCCCACAAGGATGACTCCTCTGAACCACTCCCAGTGAAGCACAATGAGGCACAGCTCCAAGTCCATTTCCCTTCAGGTGTGCAGCAGCAGATCCAGCAGTGCCCCCATTCCCCACTGAGAACCATGGCAGATGAAGGAAGCCCAGCACATCCCAGCTGGGTGCAAAGAGAGCTGCAGAGAAGGTTCCCAAGAGCAGGAGAGCTCCTGGCACAGGGACTATCCCAGCTCCAGCTCCAGCCTGCACTGGACGCCCTGCACCTCCTGCCCTTGGTGATGGGGTCACAGCGGGGCCCTTTGTGACCCGGTCTGTGACAGTCCCTGGCGTGGTCACTTCCCATGAGCTGCCCTTCCCTCCCCTACCCACATCCCTCCATCCTGCACGGGGGCAGAGAGATCCCACAGCCAGCCCAGGGGGAAGCTGGGAGCAGTTACCCCGAAGGGCGAGCTCACTGCTCGGGGCAGGCTAGGAATCGGTCAGTGCGTGGGGAGCAATTGTATTCTCTCCCCTTGTTATTGCCCTGATCATCATTATTATTGGTGGCAGCAGCAGTGGTTTGTGTTATACCTTGGTTATGGACTGCTCTTATCTCAGCCCATGGCAGTTACATCCTCTCCATTCTCCTCCTGCACCCTCTGGGAACTGCGGTGCGGGGGGTGTGTGGGAAGAGGAAGGAAAGAGTGAGCAGCTGCGTGGTTCTGAGTTACGGTCTGGGCTAAACTATGACACTCCACAGACCCAAAACTGCCCCCCCGTGACCCCAAATTTACTCCCTAGACCCAGAACTGCGCTCCAAGTGTCCATGAAGTGATCCCCCAGGCCAATAACTGCCTTCCATGTGACACCCCAGAACCACAACTGCCCCCCAAGTGAACACCCATTGACCTCCGAAACCCACAACTGCCCCCAGTTTTACCCCTATAGGGCCAAAACTGCCCCCCAAGGTACCCAACTGACTCTCCAGACCCACAATTGCCTCCCAAGTGTCCCCCAAGACCCACAACTGCCCACAAGTGACTCCCAGACCCACAACTGCCACCACAAGTATGCCCCCAGATCCAGAAGTGCCCTCCAAGTGACTCCAAAGTGAACCCCAGACTAACAACTGCCCCCCAAGTGACACCCCTGACACAGAACTGCCCCCAAGTGAGCCCCCAGTGACTCCCAGGCCCATAACTGCTCCCCAAGTGACCCCCCAAGACCCACAAGTGCCCCCCAAGTGAACTTAAATTGACCCACACACTCACAAATGCCCCCCAAGTGTCCTCCCAGACCCACAACTTCCTCCCAAGTGACACCCAAGTGAATTTCCAGACCCACATCTCCCCCTAGAGTAACCCCAAGTGACCCCACGCACCCATGACTGCCCCCCCAAGTGACCCCCCAGACCCACAACTGCCCCCCCAAGTGATTCTCCAGACCCACACCTGCTCCCCAGGTTGGGGGTCAGAGAACCCTGACACCCTAGAGGCACGGATGGGGTGGGGGGAGCAAACTTTCCTGGTTGGCTCCATTTCAGCCTGATCAGCACAAGCAGGAACAGTAAAAAGCCTTTTCCTCCTTCTTGTCCTGAGCCCTGCTCTGCGGTGCTTTCAGAGCCACGGCAGGGCAGCGCTGAGCTTCCTCTGCTGCCCCCTGCGGACAGGCAGTGCACAAGGGCAGTGCCATCCGCTCTCGCTGCTTCTGCAGCAGCAGCAGTGGTGCTTTGGCTCTGCGCTCAGCTGAACACAGGGTTTACACAGCTTGTCTGAGCTGGAGCACGCTGTGAACAGGAAGAGAGCATTCAGGAGCAAAAAGGGTTTGAAACAGTGCCCGCGTTTCCTTCTTTTCTGTAAGGTCGTGTTCTGCTCCTGCAATCCGGTCAGGCCGTGTTTTCCTGCTGACCTTCCCCAAGGCATGGGCTGCCTGATCTTTGTCTGGTGCTCACCTCTTTTCTCTTGCCTTTGAAAACAACAGCAGCAGGGTTTGGTTTTTCCCAATCTCTTTCGTTTTCAAGGCAGTGGATACTTTCATCGAACCTGAAGGGTTTTGGCTCAGGATAAGCAGACATCCTTGCGCTCCTCCTGATAGCTGAGACAAGGAGGCACCCAATGGAATCAGTTCCGGGTAAGGCTGGGTTTGGTGGCTTTGTAATGGAAAAGAACTTGTGCTTGAAGGCAGTTGACGGAGTTTTGGGTCCTTAGGACCTTAGTACAGAAAATGTGGGAAAAATGAAATAGAAAAACAGGACCTGGGATAGGGAGTGCCTGGGCCCTGGAGTTGTCCAGGATGGGCACAGTTAAACTGGCTGATGGGTGGAGGGGCAGGATGATTGCTACGTTAATGAACCCATTGAGCTGGTGTAAACATCTACTGGGAAGCATCTGGACTAGCAGGAGTCCAGGATGGGAGCAGTTAAGTTAACTGATAAGTAGGAAGACAGGATGATTGCTATGTTTGTGGTGTTAATGAACCCATTAGGCTGGTGTAGACATCTACTGGAGAGTATCCCAGACTAGCAGGTGTCCAGGGTGGGAGCAGTTAAACTGCCTGATAAGTAGGAGGACAGGATGATTGCTATGTCTGTAATGTTAATACAGGTGGTGCTTCAAAGACTGCCAGCGGTGATGAACCTTGCTGGAAGAAGTAAACGACTCTCAAAAAAACCCACCACATTTTGTATGTATGAGGGAAACCTTCTGGACAATGATGGAGTTCATGTGTAGCCTCAAGAATATGTATGTATGCCCAAGGGACTATGTAAGGATGGCCTGTGTGGCAATACGGGGATTCATGTTAGGAGGAGCTATCCCTGTGTCTCCAGGCAAGAAAGGATACCTGCTTGTCAGCTTGAAACCTTTATTGGTGAGTTTGTTCCTGGAGTTTTCTCCCAATCATAGCATATCAACAATATTCATAGAACCATGGAAGAGTTAGGGTTGGAAAGGACCTTAAGATCCTCCAGTTCCAACCCCCTGCCATGGGCAGTGACACCTCCCACTAAACCATGTATTCTTCCACCCATTTTAAATCAATTTCCTAGCAGTTTCACCAAGTTCTCCTTTGTTCTTGTCTTGTGGGATTCCACCGCCTTCTTGGTTATATAAAACTAGATTTCATGCCCCTTCATTTTTCTTCTCGCTAGCCCAAAGTGCCCCAGCCTCATCTGTCTTCTCATGAGGCAACTTATTGCCTCCTGTCATCGTTTTAGTTGTCTTCTAACTTCACCACCTGCCTCCCTGACACAGTGCTGCAAGCACATCTCATGTCAGCCCACTCAAGTTTAACACAGCAGCAAAGTAGCACCCAGTCTTGTTCTCCATGCTGATCCCAGTGATGCCAGCGTTGACTTTCCTAACCTGCTGCTACTGCAGCCATCAAGTTATTCCAGAGAGATAAAAGTAATGACTAAGAGGTCCTTCCTGAGTTTTAAGACAGTTTGAGATCAGCATCATGGAAGTGGCTTAGACAAAGCTTTTCTAGGTGCATTACCTCACGTTTATCTGAAGCTTACCTGATGCCCAGCTTACAGCTCTGCAACCCCTCCACCCCACAGCTTCCGTGTCTTCACATGGGGGTCCTGGTTCACCTCAATGCCAGGCATCTCCATCCCTCCTAACATTCCTCTTCCCTCCCAATAGCCCTGGTAACCTTCAAGCATCCCATAACCCATCTGGTACTCAGAAGTCCACCCTGCCCCAGCCATCTCCATCCATGCTGGTTCCCCTAAGCCACCCCAAAAGTACATGGTACCCCAAAACCCAACCAACCCCAGGCATCTCCATCTCTTCCAATCCCCATGGTACCACCCCAAAATCTATCTTGCACCCCAAACCCACCCAGCCCCAGGTATCTCCATCGCTCCCAACACTGCTGGTACCCCAAAATGACCCCAAACCCCATCTTTACTGAGCCCCAGGTAGAAGGATCCCCACAGGCAGCATGTTGGGGTGCAGGGATGCTGCTTTGGGTGACAGCCCCACCCGATGGCCCTGCAGCAGCTTCTCGCACAGCTTCAGTTTAGAAGCCAGATGGGTCACCCTGGCAACAGGTCAAAACGGGGCCCCTTGGGACCTCCTTTGTGTCACCCCACTTCAGTGCTTTGCTCAGGGCAGCAGTCAGTGACAGGAAAGGGCAGAATGAAGGAGCCATTGGGTTGCTTCTGAGCTCAAGCCCTGTTGCGTTTGGTGCAAGCTTTCCCTACTCTGTCCCTTCCTATGCCGGATTCGAAGTTATGTGCTTGGGGGGATGTGCTGGAGCAAAGGGATGGGATCCAGAGGGACCTGAACATGCTGGAGAGGTGGCCAAGGCCAACCTCATGGAGCTCAACCAAGCCAAGAGTCCATGGCTGGGTTGGATGAAGCCTTGAGTGACATGGTTCAGTGCGAGGCATCCCTGCCCATGGCAGGAGGCTGGAACTGGATGATCTGCAGGTCCTTTCCAGCCCATTCCATGCTTCTCTTATCCCATGCCAAGCGGTTGATGCCGGGGGCATCATGGTTCCTTAGATGGTTCTTGCTTGTCCTAAGGAACCACCTCTGTATCCCCCTGTTGCTGTCACAATGCACCTCCCATTGCCATGGCTGAAGTCACAGCTTGGCACTCAGTGGGGCAAGGAAAGGTCCAGGAAATGTGCAGGGAATGCCTGGGACATTCCCTTCTAGTCAAGGGGAAGAAAACCAATGGAGAACAGGAGCCTTTTCCCAAAACTCCCTTTTCCTATCTCTAAAGCACTCTCTTAGCAGCCTTCGTGTCCCTTGCTTGGCAGGTTGTCTTGCTCACAAGACTCGGGACCTTTGCTACGGTCCACGAGCAATTCCATGGTGAAGAAGAGGCCTATGTTATCCAAAGACCTGACTTCCAGCTGGACCGGGACATGTTGGGTCTGCTGGAGTTCACGTTCCTTTCCATGGTTATCCCTGGGGAGGAGGCAACGACCATCCTCACCTTTGGGACTTGCATCCAGAGGCTGTGGGATGCCTTGAGCTCCCTGCATTCAACCCATTCCTAAAAAGCTGCTTCTTCTTGGGCTGTCCACATGGAGTCTTGGAAGGAATATTGGCCGTGACGATGCTCCTCCTCTCTGTAGGAAAAACCAAAATCAAGCCTCTCAACGACAGGCAGCTCTCACGGGTGTCATGGCTCAAGCCCAGACGGTAACTCAGAACCACGCAGCCAAACGCTCATGCCCCCCCCTTTCCTACCTCACTCCTGGAGGGATGCGGTGGAGTATCAAAAGAATGTAACTCCAAAGGGTTGAGATAAGAACAGTCCAGTAACTAAGTTATAACACAAACCACTGCTTCTACCACTGATAATAATAATGATCAGGGGAATAACAAGGAGAGAAAATACAACTGCTCAACACCCGCTGACCAACTGCCAGTCTGCCCCGAGCAGGGATCTGGGCCTCCTGGGTGACCCCCCCAGTTTCCCCCGAAGCGGCTGAGGGGTCTCTCTGCCCCCCTGTGGGATAGAGGGATGTGGGCAGGGGGAGGGAAGGGTAGCGCAAGGGATGTGACCATATTGGGGAGTGTCACAGACCGGGTCACAAAGGGTCCTGCTGTGACCCCATCACCAAGGGCAGGAGGTGCAGGGCGTCCAGTGCAGGCTGGAGCTGGGGCTGGAGCTGGGATAGTCCCTGTGCCAGGAGCTCTCCTGCCCTCGGGAACCTTCTCTGCAGCTCTCTTTGGACCCAGCCGGGATGCGCTGGGCTTCCTCCATCTGCCATGGCTCTCAGTGGGGAATGGGGGAACTGCTGGATCTGCTGCTGCACACCTGAAGGGAAGTGGACTTGGAGCTGTGCCTCATAGTGCTTCCCAGGGGAATGGTTCAGAGAAGTCATCCTTGTGGGGATAACTGAAAGGGCTTTATTAATGACCAATGGTAATTAATCAGTGATTGAATTAAAATCACATGGGAATCCAGTGGTGATTTAGAAATAGTTGAATTTTAATCAACTGTGAATTCCCAATGATTTGAAGATGATGTAAGTGATAATTTAGATAATGACTTAGAAAATGAGTTTTCCTTCCAAAATCTGCATTTTGCCTACAAGAAAGCTGGAGCAGGATTCCTTACAAGGGCATGTCGTGATCAGACAAGAGGGAGAGGCTTTAAGTTGACAGAGGGGGGTGAAGAAGATGTGACCTTAGAAGGAAGTTCTTCCCAGTGAGTGTGGTGGAACACTGTCACAGGTTGAAAGGTATCTGTCTGGCCTTGGGTCTTTCCTGCTTCAAGGCATATAGAGAGGCAGCTCTGTCCGTATTTACCACTGATTTAATACAGATTTGATGAGATGGAGCGAACTTCTATTGAATAAGGGTCAGGATTGAGAAAATATTCCCTGCTCATGGAAAGATTGAAGTAAAAAATAACCAACAAACCCTCAGTTTGCCAGATTTGGGTGGGATTTGGACTGTGGTGACCCCTAAAGCACACACAGAGCATCCTGAGAACCCACAGAGCATGGCAGGGATGCCCCTAGAGAATCCCAGAGAATGCCTGCAGCACCTCCAGAGCACCCCCTGGACCCAGTCAGAGCTCATGCATCACAATGACCATGGGGCCATGGGGACCTCAGGGCTGGCTGATTCTGGAACTCCCTGTGTTGAGGTGTGTAAGGCCACAGAACCCCACAGAACCCATCATCAGAGGCACCAGGAGATAACAGCTGCCCCACGGAAAACAAGCTGCTGGTGGAGGAGACAGGAACAGCTCCTCTGGTGGTTCCCATCTCAGTGTCTGGGTGCTGGTGACGCCTGTGGGCACAGGAGCTTGGAACGACGCGGGTGGCGGTGGCGATCTTGGGGTGCTTTAAGATTCTTTGCTGTGCAAATGTCGGTCACTCCCCACTTCTCGTAGGTGACCCTGACACTCTCTTCCATTGCCCAAGTTGAGCTGTGGCCCCTCCCATGCTCCACCTCTGGACCAAAGCTACTGTGGGAGAACAGCCCATGAGGGACCTCCCTGAGCCATCTGGGCAGAGGCTGGTCCCCCAGTGGCACCTCCTGGAGCACCCCTGGGTGCCCAGTGATCATAGGCATGATGCTGCCACCATCACAAAGCAGGGGCGGTAGCTCTGGAGACGCCCATTGTGACGGGGCCCCCACGATGAGCGGAGGCTATTTAAGGAGCGAGAGCCCTGCAGAAACCAGTGCAGAGGAGACCCCTCTGTTGGGAGGTTGCATCTGCCCTGGCTGCCCTGCGCATCCAGGTCCGTGTTCTTTGACTTTGCAATCCTGGTTTAGTGTTGGCTTGAAACACACTGTGGGTGCGTGCTGCAAAGGGAGGAGAAGGTGTCAGGAGATGTGCTGGTGCCATGCCAGCTGTGGGAGCAGGGCATGGGTGAGGAGGAGGCACTGGGTTTGTCCATGTGCTGGGAGCTGAGCTCTGCCTGCAGAGGTGCTGGGGGTGAGGCAGGAGCCTTTGTGTGCAGGAGCTGCTGGTGTCAGAGGTGCTGAGAAGATGTCAGGGCAGGAGAACTTCTAGCTCCCTGTCAGAGCCTGGGGCAGTGCAGGGCGTCACCCCAGCTCCCAGGAACCCCCCTTAGTTTCATCCCCCCCTGAGTTGAGGGATAAGCTCATCGCCAGGATCTTAACATATATGATTTGAGCATGACCAAACCTGCTGCACCAAAACCTGGCGGGGTCCACCCAAATCTCCAGTTCCCCCCTCCCTAATGACCTGTGGGGTGGTCTCTGGTGGCTCTAGTCCCTGTTTGAGGGCTCCGGTGGTCCCTCAGATGACTCTGCCCCCTATAGACCTTGTGGACATTCCCATGAACCTCCAAATCCCCCAAACCTCTACTTCCCTTCTGAACCCCAAATTCCCCCATTTACTGCCATGGGGCAAAAGGGACACTGAAGACTCAGGGTACCCTGGGACAAATGTAACCCCTAGTTTTGGGACATTGGGAGTTCCCCAAATCCCTGCATCACATCGGGGAGCTTTGGGGAATCCTCCCCAACTTCCAAATCCCCTCTGAACCCCCAAACTCTTCCCCTCAACACATCTCCACCTTGGAGGAACGTTGCTCACCCCAGGGTGACTCAGGGTGCCCTGGGACACAGGTACCCTCCTTTTTCGGCACATGGGATATCCCCCAATATAATGTGCCTCCTACAGTGAGTTTTGGGGAACCTCCCTGAACCTCCAAATGTTCCTAGAACCCTCAAATCCACCCGAACCCCCAAATTCCTCCCTTTTATGGCAATGGGGCCACCTAGGTCATCCAATGAGATGCGGCTGTCCTGGGATTGATGGACCCTCCACTTTCGGGAGACGGGGTTTCCCCAAAATAACTGAGCCACCCTGAGGCATTCTGGGGACCAGGCTGAATCCCCAAAATCCTCCCGGGATCCCAAAAAGTCTCCCCAAACGCAAACCCTGCAGCTCCAAAGCCACCTCATCTCAGCGTAGTGGCACAGACCCACTAAAAAAGGGGTGTCCTGAAAAGTGTGGTCCCCCCAGCACCTGCCCTGGGGGTCTTCCAAGATGCTCTGGGACCCCGAATCCACTGGGGGGACCCCAACATTGCTTTGGGTTCAGTAATGAATTCAGGGGGTCAGAGGGGGTGGATCCACCAAAAAGGAAACTCCTATAAAGGGGCACCCCAAAGCCAGGTCCATATTTCCTCCAGTATCCTGGAGGACCCATAAGCTGTTGCAATTCTTTCCTAGACTGAGGTATCTGCCCTTGTTCTGTCTTTCTGAAGGTGACTGCAGGAATCACTGCGCTGCTGCTCTCCACCAAGTACCCCCAATTTGACTGGTTTCTGCTTGGTTTCTGACATTGCTCAGGTGGAACTTCAACTTCTGCACCATGGAGTGCTTGCCACCCTGCTGTTGCTGCAGTTCCTTGGAGCAATCTCCTCTCATTAAAGCATCATCTGTATAATGGTACATTTTCACCTTCTGAGGAAGTGAGGCCTCCTGTGGGTTTGTGGTGTTCATGGGAGGGAGCTGAGTCCCCTCCCAGCCCCAGGGCAACAATCCCAGGATGAGACGCCTCACCTGACCAGGCTGAATCCCTTTCTTCAGCAGGGCTAAAGGAGATCCCAGCCTGGCCTGGCCTGGCTCTCCTGTCTGATGATGGGACAAGAAACAGGCTGCCCACAGAAGTGGCTGTGTCAGCATCCCTGGAGGTATTTCAAAGACATGTTCTAAGGGACATGGTTCATGTGTTGACTTGCCAGTGTTTGGTTAATGGTGGACTCGATGTTCTTAAGGCTCTTTTCCAACCTAAATGGTTCCATGAATCTACAAAATGTTGTTGTTCAGACCAAACTTTGCCTCTCATCAGAGAAACGGCACTGCAGGAAGGCAGTGTGTCTGCCAGCTGAGGGAGGGAACACCAGTGCTTGCTTCAGGCTGTTTCCCGTGGTGTTCCCTGGTACCCCACAGAGCTCAAGGATGCTCTGAGTTAGCTGCTGCCGGGATGTGTTTCAGCAGCCGTACACTGCCTGCTTTCCTCTACAGAGGGCTCTCAGTGTAGGTCATGACAGCCACGTCTGCCTTTGCTGCTTTACTGTTGGTCTTGATTTCCACTTGTGATGTTGCTGTCTTCAAAGCCACGTCAGTTTGCATTCCCTGCTGCTTCCATATCCATGCACCTTGTCTGACACACAGACTTTGTGTCAATGGAGGTCTGTCACTGTATTTGAGGTGGGGGTATCCAGCCTGGAGAAGAGGAGGCTCCAGGGAGACCTTACTAAGCCCATACCTAAACAGAGCCTACAGGAAATCTGGAGAGAGGCTTTTTACAAGTTTCTGTAGGGACAGTAGAAGGGGAATGGCTTTAACCTGACAGAGGGGAGAGTGAGATGAGATCTCAGGAGGAAGCTGTTCTGTGTGAGGGTGCTGAGGCACTGGCACAGGGTGCCCAGAGGAGCTGTGGCTGCAGTGTTCAAGGCCAGGTTGGACACCGGCGCTTGCAGCAAGCTGCTCCAGTGGAAGGTGTCCGTGCCCGTGGCAGGGGTTGGAGCTGGATGAGCTTTAAGGTCCCTCCCACCCCTGTACATCAATCTTTAGTGCCTCTACAACTGAAATGCTCCAGGGAGGTCAGGTTTTGATAAAAGCTACTGGTGTGCTGACTGCACAGTGGGTTGGTGTGATTCTGAACAGGGATTCGAGCTCAGCTGAAGCAGTGACCCCTGGTGTCACAGAGAAGAGTGTGTGTTTCCTTCCTGGCACTGGTGGATATCTTGGCAGACAAAATCCCAGGTATTTTGGAGTCCGCAGCTGTGCAGTTCCTAGCATCTCGTTCCATATCTTCAGCGGTAATTAGAATGTTTTTTAGTTCATAAAATTTATACTCCATTCCCTCCTCCCCTATGTTCTAGGAGAAGCAGCAAGAAGGGTCTCTGTCAGTCCATCCTTCTCACAGAGAGATGTGGTCACCTCTTGTCTCTGTGCCTCCAAACAGAGTAGTGCCGAATTCCAGTTCTAAATTGAGGGAAATCTTTGCTTTTTTCCTAAGTTGTTAAGAGTTTGTTAAATGTGTTTATGTCCCATGATCTGTACGAGGAGGTTTTTGCAATTATAGTAGGATGTAAAATTCAAGTTAAAGTCCCTGTTGCTGTTGGTGACCATCCAAACAAGGCATCCCACACGGATGTTCTCATGGTCAGCGTGAGAACTAGTTAGGGACAAGTTAATGGTTGGACTCGATGCTCTCAAGGGTCTTTTCATATGAAATGGTTCTGTGATTCTAAGAAAAGTTGATTTTTAGCCTCAACTCTGTCTCTCATCAGAGAAATGACACCGCAGGAAGGCAGTGTGTCTCCCAGTTGAGGGAGGAAACATCAGTGCTTGCTTCAGGCTGTTTCACTTGATGTTCTCCTGCATCTCCTACCAGCCCAAAAAGAAACCCAGGATGAGATGCTTGGATTGACTCATCTGCATCACTTCCACCAGCAGTGGTGCAAAGAAGATCCCTCCCTTGTACTCCTGGAGTGTCCTCTGTAATGACGGGACAAGAAAAGGAGATCCCAAGTTCTAACTGTGTTCCTGATAGTTGAAATGACAGCACAGGAAGGCAGCGTGTCTCCCAGCTGCGGGAGGGAACATCAGTGCTTGCTTCAGGCTGTTTCCCATGGTGTTCTCCTGGAGCCCCAGGAACCCGTTTTGTTGCTTATGGATGGGGGCAATAGAAAGGACACAGACACCAACGTAAAGAATGATTGAATTTTACTATTAAGATAATGTAGAAACAAAATGATAGATTGGATAAAACATTTAGCTTTTTTTCCAGCCAGCCCCTCCCTGTTGGTGAACACGAGGTCAAGCATGGCACCTCTCCTTGTCGGCTCCTCGGCTTCTCTATTACTCACAAAAGGAAGTTGTCTTCCACACAATCGAGGAACCTCCTGGATTGCTTGTAGCGGGCCGTCCCTTCCCTCCAACAGATATCAGGGTGGTTGAAGTCCCCCATGAGGACAAGGGCCTGCGAGCGTGAGGCTCTTTCAGTCTGTCTGTAAAACAGATAGGCTGTTCCTATCTGTTTGCTTCAAGCTGTTTCCCGTGGTGTTCCCCTGCAGCTCCAGGGACCCTTTGTTTTGCTAATAGATGGGGACAATAGAAAGGACACAGACACCAATGTAAAGAATGATTGTATTTTACTATTAATATTAAGATAATGATATATTGGCTAAAACAATTAAGTTTTTAAGCTCTAGGTTTAAGCAACAAACAAAATAAGCAATGTAATGCACTTAATCATCGCTATAAGAGGAAGAGAAGAGTGAGTAAGGAAAAGATACATCACCTATTGCCTAAATAGTTGCCATCATCCAGATCCGCAGTCACTGGGGAGCCCTGTTGCAGCGAGGCTTTGGAGAAGCTCTCCCAGCAATTGGGAAGTTCTATGTGGTGCGTCCACCCGTAGATGAGGTCTCCAAAGTCTCTGCAAGAGCCTCCAGCTTTTGTAGACCCAAATCAGCAAGTCAGAGTGACTTGCATGTTCCATTGCACAGAAACATCTCCAGGCATGAAGGATGGATGGTGTGTGGTGTAGGATCGTTAGATGCTGAAGCCAGTTCCAATTCCATCACTGCGGCACTTGTCTAGTTTGATCCAAGTCCATTCTTCATTAACGTGGTGATCAAAGGCGTCAGGTTCAGATCCTCAAATCCAGGGCAGTGGGGACGGGTGCCACAAGGCATCCTGCGCAGTGATGGGTGTTCAGCCACCATGGAAGCGATCACATTCAGTGTGCACTGAGCAAGGCACTCGTGTCACTAGATGTTGGTGGTGATGCCCCATTGTCTGCCTTCCCTGCCAGTGCTGTTGGCTCCCTGTGGCAGCTGCCCTCCACGATGTTCTCAGGTCAGGGAGAGCACTGAGCAAGGCACTCACATCATGGGTGCTGGGGATGCTGTTCTGATTGTTCCCCAGCCCTGCCACTGCTGCTGGCTCCTTGGGGAGCTCCTGGATCTGGTCAGGCTTATCGGATACCGGCAGCCCCGGGACAGACGGCAGCCCACAGGCACGCACAGGAGGCGGCACGGCTGCAGCAGTGAAGCTCACGCCGGGCACCTCTGATGCCATGGGCATCTGGAGAGGGAACCTCTCTGTTGGGAGAAGCAGAGAGGTGCTGGAGTGAGAGCTTGGCAGGCAGAGGAGCCTGGGGGTTACCTGGAGGGCAGGAGCAGCCGGAGGAGCGGGAGCTGCTGCAGTACCTGCCATGGCAGTTGGTCAGTGTCGGTTGGGCGGGAGCCAACTGCCCCCTCCCTCGGGCTTTGCCCCAGTTCCACCAGTCCTGCCTGCTTCAGCAGCCTCGTGGGGCTTTGGCTTGTCAGGCACAGCAGCTGCCCCTTGCAATGCTTTCCTGCCCTGCTGGTGATCTCCTGTCCTGAACAATGCTTTCCCCTGCCCACGAGGGTTTCCCATCCCAGCTGTGTTTTTTGGGGAGGTGAATTTCATGTGCAAGGGTAAGGGATGGGGCCAGCACCGCTGGTCTTGCGATGCTGACGTGCGTGCTTCCCAATCTTCCCCAGTGGTAGAAAGGGGAAGGGGGCTTGTGGCACTTTTGAGTTGTTTTTTCCTCCCCCCTCCCAGCAGACTGATCCCCCTGGGATGGCATCTTTGCTGCCTCTCGTCACCCTGTCACTGGCTTTTGGGACTGTCGTGGTTTAAGACTAACTCATGCAGACTCTCTCTCTCACTCACTTCCCCCTCTTTCTTCCCCCTGCTCCCGGAGGGATGGGGAGGAGAATCGAAAAGAATGCAACTCCCACAGGTTGAGATAAGAACAGTTCAGTAACTAAAGTATAACACAGATCACTACTGCTACCACCAATAATAATAATGACAAGGCAAATACAAGGGAAAAGAATGCAGTTCTCACCACCTAATACCCAGCCCGACCCCGCGGTGCACCCCCACCCTTCCGGCTCTCTGCTCTCTGCTCTCCATCCTGGGCATGACGTGCTGTGGGATGGAATAACCTCTTTGGTCAGTTTGGGTCAGGTGTCCTGTCTCTGCTTCCTCCTGACTCCCCTCCTCCCTGGCAGAGCATGAAACTCAGAAAGTCCTTGGCCAGACCAAAACATCACTAAGCAGTAACCGAAACACTGGTGTTATCAGCACTGTTCCCAGGCCCAAAATCAAAAACACAGCACTACACCAGCTGCCAAGAAGGAGAAAAAATGACTGCTGCTGCTGAACCCATGACAGGGACCCCGGTTGGTGGGACCCACAAGGTGTGTTATGAAAATTTTCTTCCCCCTAACTACTAGATCAGCCAGTCTTAATTAAGTATTAATAGGTCTTTTCAGTATGTACGTGCATATATATATTTATATGTACACTGTAATGCTATGAGGTAGTGGATGTTTCCTGGAAGCTTCATCCCAGCCCTGGAACAAGGACTTTTCTTTAGGGTATCTTAGAGCTGTCTGTGAAGGAGAAGGGGTATTGCAGCGCAGCAGAAATAATGGCAGAATCCCATCCCGTCCAGCATGTCTTTGAAACCTTCCCACTGTCCCGCACACTGTTAATCAGTATCTCTTGCAGGACTGGCTCCAGGGACATCTGCATCACTAGACAAGAGCAGGGCTGCAGCAGCAGTAGCATGGGCGCCTGACAGAGTTTGACTAGGACTAGTAATTGGTAGTGAGGGTGCTTGTGCTTAGTCCAAGTATGTGGTACGTGACCGTTTGAAGGGTGTGAGAACCCTGTGTAAACCCATATTTGGGGTTCCCCAGTGTGACAGGGGCACCCTTGTAATTCTCTCCTTTGCATCCCAGTCTCAAGGCGCAGTGGGCACGGGCCACTTGCGGATTGTGGTGGCAGTTTGTCAAGGCAGATGGGACACAGCCAACTGCATGAGCCAGGGTTTGCCCAGAACCTGGGGCTCTGCTGATCCGCACTGCCGACTGGGGGTGAGCTCACCTCTGGATACTGCACTATCAGGGCAGTAGGATCTCCATAGCTGTACGATGCTGTACTGTAGTATTCTACGCTGTGCTCTTCTATGCTGTGTGGTGCTGTGCTATGCAGTTCTATGCTATTCCATTTTAATCCCTGCACTGACCATTAGTCAAATAATGATGAGCCTGTTATTTGCCTGAAATGTCAGATGCTTTTTCAGCTCCAGTATCATATTTAAGGACACACAATGGTTCCAAGTGGAATGAGGATTTAATTTCATTAATTTTATTTAATTTCATTTCATATTAGGAAAATATTCCTCACACTGAGGGTAGTGAGACAGTGGCAGACTCTTGCCCAGAGAAGCTGTGGCTGCCCCATCCCTGGCAGTGTTCAAGGACAGGTTGCACACAGGGGCTTGGAGCAACCTGCTCTAGTGGAAGGTGTCCCTGCTCGTGGCAGGGGTTGGAGCTGGATGAGCTTTAAGGTCCCTTTCAACCCAATCCAGTCTGGGATTCTGGGATTTTGTTCAATACCTTTAGCACTGGCTGTAATTCTTAAATGATGGGCAAAATGAACCATAGATTCCTTCAAGTGCCACATATGTTAGTAAGGGTAAGACTGCAAAACTGAGTTGTGTTGTCTTCACCAGTGTCAGGAAGCATTACCAAATTCAGGTTCCTCTTCATGCTGCAACAACAGCCACCACATCTTCAGGACCTGCATATGCACCTTGTTGCAGTGCTAACTAGTGCAGTTAATTTGTAACTACTGCTTGTGTCATAGTTGTAGAAGATCCATCATGCCTCAAACCTTCAACAGCGGCAGGTGGGGGCATATATGAAAGAGCACCAAGGTTTTACAGTGATGCCTGTAACTGCCTTCTCTCTGGCTTTTTAATTTTACTGAAAGCTAACTTAGTGCCATTCTGGCCTGGTTCCACTGTCAGTAAAGTCACTCTTTGCAGTTGTCTTCATATTTTCTCAATAGCCCTTGGTCTGTAAGGATCAGTACCAGCAGCTGCAGCTATCAGTTGCTGTGACTAACCAATATTTCCAGTGACTTTGCTGCTGTAGACTAACCAGGAAAATCCTGAAAACCTCTGGATAACCTTAATGACATGGTGTGACGTGGCTTTTTCTTCAGGTGGCACCATGTCTTGAATGCAGACATCTGCTGCCAGTGAATACAGCCACTTGCATTGGATGTGAGTCACCAGCAGCTCCACAGCTGCAGTCCCAAACAAACATCTGCATAAAGGTAATTGAGAATCAATGTAACAAAAGAGCAATTTACCTCCTGGCATGCATGTTTCTAACAGACAACTTCATTAAAAATAGTTTGATCCAGCTTGGGTTTCTCTAATTACATTATGGCAGCTTAAAGGGTTAGTAGGATTCAAACCACCTTGACTAGAAATAAGCATTGAAGAGCTCAGGAGGTAGCAGTTTGAAAGACAGGACACGTGCACTTGTGTTCAGAAGGGAGATATTCTGTGATTCTTTCATTTATGCCTTAGTATTCCTGAGCATTTCAAGTTTATGAAATAGGTCCTCATTGCACTGCTTCCCTCAGCTGATTGTAAGTGCTTGGCATAGATGGGCTGGCAGGACTGGGGCAGTGGGGAGATGCCCAGAATGCTCAAGCGCAGCATAGGTCAGTGATCCAAAAGTGCTGGTGGGCTTAACTAGGCAAAATCTCCCCTCCAGAATACTCCCTACCCAAGGGTATGGGGACCCAGGTAGGGGCCGTCCTCAACTCTTCTGGTCAGGGGAAAGGGTGTGAGAAGGAACAAACCAACGCTGCATGGCCACAGTTGGTAGATTATAGACACTGCCCCAAACTGGGTGTTTTCTGGCGGTCCTGATGCAGGTGCAATGGCACTCCTCATCTATTTGTTGGCAGCCATCAAACTAGCAGACTCATTATTCTCAGCTCTGGTGGAATCTCGCTTGTGAGATAGAGCGACTGTGCTTGGGCACCCTCGATGGGGATAAGAATCATTTTCCTTGCAGACAGTGGACTTGCTGTTTTGTGTGAGTGGGTGTTTCTGGGTGTTACGGGGGTGTTTTAGAGTGGCCCAAAGAGCAAGTTACTCCGAGCACCTTCCAACCTGGCCTTGAACACGGCCAGCAATGGGGCAGCCACAGCTTCTCTGGGCACCCTGTGCCAGCACCTCAACACCCTCACAAAGAAGAACTCCTTAGTAATGTCTGATCTTATCCCCCTTTCTCAGCTTAAAGTCAGTCTACTTCTTCCTGTCACTGCTCACCTTTGCAAATAGCCCCTCTCCAGCTTTCCTGTAGGCCCTGCTTAGGTATGGGCAGATTGCTAAGATGTTTCCCTGGAGCCTTCTCTTCTTCAGGCTGAGCACCCCTTGCTATCTCAGCTTGTCTTCATCTGGAGAAGATGTGTGGAGACATGCTTCAGACCTCAGAGCATCTTTGTGACCCTTCATAAGCCCATCATTGTAGGATCGTAAGTGAACAGAGGTTGGAAGGGACCCCAGGAGGTCTCAAGTCCAACCCATCAGGAATAGGATTAGAGCAAGTGGTTCAAGGCTTGATTCAGCCCGAGTTGGAAATCCCCAAGGCCAGAGACTGCACAGCCTCTCTGCAGGACCTGAGGCAGCCCTTGCCTGAGCCTATGGGAACAAGGTTTGCTTCTGTCCTGGCTGAACCTCTCCTCTGTCACTTTCCCCCATTACTTTTTGTCCTCCCATCAGGCACCATGGTGAGGAGCCTGGCTCTGTATTCTCCAGGTCCTCATTGCAGGTACAGGCAGCCAGTTCACAACAGAGTTCCCTTCCCAAGAACTCAGGTCCCCATCAGCCTTCCCTTCTCCACGGTGGACAAGCCCAGCTCCCCCAGCCTCTCCCAACAGGCACCGTGCTCCAGTCCCTGCCTGTCCTGTGGGCCTGTTGCTAAACCCACTCCTGCTTGCCAACAGCATTCCTGAACTGGGGATCTGAACCCTGGATGAAGCATTCCAGAGCATCCCTTCCCTTGTTCTCCTCCCATGCTCCTGCTCATACAGCCTGTGATGCTGCTGTCCTCCCTTGCTGCCAGGGCACACGCTGCCTCCTGTCCAGCTCCTGCCCACCCAGACCTTTCCCATGGGTGCTCTAATCCAGGCAGCCCCAGCCTGTCCCATTGCAGGGGAGTCCCCTGCTCTCCTGCCCAGGACACCCTGAGAGGTCTGCAGCCCCCCCATGCTATCCCATCTACCCACACCAGCACAGCAGCCCCGTCCTTTGAGTACTTCAAGGGCTTCCCAAGACCTCTCCCTCCTCCAGGCACAGAGCAGCCATCGCAGAGCTGGAGCAGCCAGAAAGCTGATCCCACTCCCCTTCATTCCAGCCATGTGAGGACATATCACAGAGAAGAAGTTGCTGCGGAATGGTTTATTATGCTTAAATACAATGAGAGACCCCCATTAACACGAAGTCTGTGGGTCAGACAAGGTGGGCAGATCCTGAAGTAGCAGGGGATGAAAACTGACATGTCTTTGAAGATAGGAACATCACAAGTGGAAAACGGAAACCAAATGTAAAGCAGCAAAAACAGATATGGGCTGTCATGACCTGCACTGAGAGCCCTTTGCAGAGGACAGCAGGCAGTGTATGGCTGCTGAAACACACCCAGTCACCAGCTTCCTCACAGCATCCTTCAGCTCCTGGTTCCTCAGGCTGCAGATGAGGAGGTTCACTGCTGGAGGCACCACCGACTACAGCACTGACAGCACCAGATACAGGGATGGGGAGGAGATGGAGGAGGACTTCAGGTAGGAAAACGAGCCAGTGCTGACAAACAGGGAGAGCATGGGCAGGTGAGGGAGGTACGTGGAAAAGGCTTTGTGGCGTCCCTGCTCAGAGGGGATGCTCAGCACAGCCCTGAAGATCTGCACATAGGAACCCACAATGAAAACAAAACACCCCAAAAATAAAAAAGCAGGAAAAACAATCATTCCAACTTACCTACTATAAGAATGTGAGCAGGAGAGCTTGAGGATCTGGAAGATTTCACAGTAGAACAGCATTGCCTTGGCTGAGGGGTAGGGAAAATGCATTGGCTGTGTGCAGCAGAGCATGGAGAAACCCCGTACCCCAGGCAGCTGCTGCCATGTAGACACAAGCTCTGCTGCCCAGGAGGCTCCCGTAGTGCAGGGGCATGCAGATGGCCACGTAGCGGTCATAGGACACAATAGTGAGAAGATAAAACTCGGCTATGAGAAAAAAGAGAAAGAAAAAGATCTGTGCAGCACAAGCTGTGTAGGAGATATCCCTGGTGTCCCAGAGGGAATTTGCCATGGATTTGGGGGCAGTGTGGAGATGCAGCCCAGGTCCAGCAGGGAGAGGTTGAGGAGGAAGAAGTACCTGGGGGTGTGGGGGTGCTGGTCGCAGGCTGTGCTGGTGATGATGAGGCTGTTGCCCAGGAGCGCAGCCAGGGGGATGGCCAGGAAGAGCCAGAAGTGCCAGAGCTGCAGCTCCCGTGTGTCTGCGAATGGCAGGAGGAGGCACTGGGTGATGGAGCTGCCGTTGGACATCTGATGCCTCTGGGCATGGGGCACTGTCAGAGGAGAAACAGACAGTGACAGGTTAGGGCAGGAGGGATGTCAGATACAGAAGTTCAATTCACACAGTCACAACTCAACACTTTGGGGCTGCAGAGGAGAGCTCAGCATGACTTGGTCATGTTTGTCTCTGAGGGTGGTTGCTTTGTTTGCTTTCCCAGTGCCACATCTGAACAATGACTTTTTTAGGGATAAATTTCCCAAGTAAGTTTTTGAAGGCAAAGGGACAGACAAAAGACCTCAACTGTCTGTGGGTCAGTGCCTACTCAAGGTTGCTGCAGAGTCCACCACTCTGGTTTTCAGTGGCCCTGCACATTCTAGAGAGATAGTCAGCTCCTTGCCCAGCACAGCATGGCCAGCAGCCACCTCCAGTGCCAGACACCAAGAGAGCTGCCTGAACACACCCTCCCCAGGCCTGGGCTGCACTTTCTCCTCACTCCCTGCCCATGTCTCTGCTGCCTGGAGCTGTCCCTGCCAGGAGCTGCTGCTCTGGGCCCACCTCTGCTCCCTCTCAGTGCTCCCAGAGCCCATCCCATGGGCTGTGTGCTCAGCTCTGCCCTGCACACCCCTCCTGGCAGCAGGGCTCTGCCCAGAGCCATCTCTGCCCGTGCAGGGGCTCAGGAGCAGCTCACACAAGTCCTGAAGAGACTCTCGCTGTCTTCTCCAAAGCAGAGAAGTAAATTCCCAGCTCCCACTGCCCAACCTGCCCACCAAGAGGGAAAAACATCAGAGCTCACATCCTTACCTATCAGGTAAACACTGCCTCGGTGTCTCTCAGAAGGACCCTCTGCAAACGTGCTCAGAGTGATGTGGAGTTTGAAGCAGCTTCACCCACACAGCACCCTCTCCAGTGCACAACAACACTTTTCCTTCCCTGCCAGGGGTTCTTCCTTCCCCCACAGCTTCTCCCCCAGTGCAGTGGGGAGCTCCTGGGCAGGCTGAGTGCTGACCCTGGCAGGTGGCAGAGTCCCTGCCCCGGCACACAGCCCCTGGGCTGCAGGGACCCTGCTCACAAGGACAGCGCTGGGCACCCCTGGCTGCACACCCACATTCACACCCTGCAGCCAGCCCGGGACAAGGGACCTGCCTTGTCCTGTCCCTCGCATGGTGCAGAGGGAAGCCCTGCTCTGCACCACATCCTCCTCCTTATCTACACAGGGAAACCAAAAGAGACCTCCTGACAGATCCCATGGACTGTCCGAGGCAGCAGCTTCAGGAGATCCCTCCAGCAATTGCAGCTGCATTGCCCTGCACCCAGAGCCTTACCATGCACAGGACTAGGAGAGTTTCACCCTGTTTGGATGGTCACCAACAGCAACAGGGACTTTATGGCGAATTTTACACCCTACCATAATTTCAGAAACCTCCTCGTACAGATCATGGGACATAAACACATTTAACAAACTCTTAACAACTGAGGAAACCAAGCAAACATTTCCCTCAATTTAGAACTGGAATTCGGCACTGCTCTGTTTGGAGGCACAGAGACAAAAGGTGACCACACCACTCTGTGAGAAGGATGGACTGACAGAGACCCTTCTTGCTGTTTCCCCCAGAACACAGTGGAGGAGGGAATGAAATTTGACCTTTCATAACAGAAATACATTCCAATTACCATGGAAAATATGGAACGAGATGCTAAAGCCCAACAGGTTTCACCAGGAAGAACAATGAACTAAAAATTCCCTCCTGTGCCGCTTCCTTTCCCAGGCCACGGATAGTTTCCTCAGTAACTGACAAGTGCACATGACACAGCAAGAGATCTGTGTGTCTACTGCACATGCAGGTGAACAATTCCTTTTGGTGTTAGATCTGTACAGTCAGATTTATCTCCAAAGCAACTCAACCATGTACCAAGGAAACAGGCAGGGAATTTTCAGCTGTACCTGCATTGCCCTGCTCGGAACTGCACAGATGGGGACTCCAGAAACCGAGGATTTTTTCTGCCAAGAAATTCACCAGTACCAGGAAGGAAACACACACTCTTCTCTGTGACACCAGGGGTCACTGCTTCAGCTGAGCTCTAATCCCTGTTCAGAATCACACCAACCCACTGTGCAGTCAGCACACCAGTAGCTTTTATCAAAACCTGACCTCCCTGGAGCACTTCAGTTGTAGAGGCACTAAAGATTGATGTACAGGGGTGGGAGGGACCTTAAAGCTCATCCAGCTCCAACCCCTGCCACAGGCACGGACACCTTCCACTGGAGCAGCTTGCTGCAAGCCCCTGTGTCCAACCTGGCCTTGAACACTGCAGGGATGGGGCAGCCACAGCTTCTCTGGGCACCCTGTGCCAGTGCCTCAGCACTCTCACAGGGAAGAGCTTCCCCCTGAGATCTCATCTCACTCTCCCCTCTGTCAGGTTAAAGCCATTCCCCTTGTCCTGCCCCTACAGGCCATTGTAAAAAGCCTCTCTCCAGATTTCCCGTATGCCCTGTTTAGGTATGGGCTTAGTAAGGTCTCCCTGCAGCCTCCTCTTCTCCAGGCTGGACACCCCCACCTCAAATACAATGACAGACCCCCTTGACACAAAGTCTGTGTGTCAGACAAGGTGCATGGATACGGAAGCAGCAGGGGACGCAAACTGACGTGGCTTTGAAGACAGCAACATCACAAGTGGAAAACAAGACCAACAGTAAAGCAGCAAAGACAGACATGACTGTCATGACCTACACTGGGAGCCCTCTGCAGAGGAAAGCAGGCAGTGTATGGCTGCTGAAACACATCCCGGCAGCAGCTAACTCAGAGCATCCTTGAGCTCTGTGGGGTACCAGGGAACACCATGGGAAACAGCCTGAAGCAAGCACTGGTGTTCCCTCCCTCAGCTGGCAGACACACTGCTTTCCTGCAGTGCCGTTTCTCTGATGAGAGGCAAAGTTTGGTCTGAACAACAACATTTTGTAGATTCATGGAACCATTTAGGTTGGAAAAGAGCCTTAAGAACATCGAGTCCACCATTAACCAAACACTGGCAAGTCAACACATGAACCATGTCCCTTAGAACATGTCTTTGAAATACCTCCAGGGATGCTGACACAGCCACTTCTGGGGGCAGCCTCTTTCTCATCCCATCATCAGACAGAACAGCCAAGCCAGGCCAGGCCAGGCCAGGCTGGGATTTCCTTTAGCCCTGCTGAAGGAAGTGATTCAGCCTGGGCAGGTGAGGCATCTCATCCTGGGATTGTAGCCCTGGGGCTGGGAGGGGACTCAGCTCCCTCCCAGGAACACCACAAACCCACAGGAGGTCTCACTTCCTCAGAAGGTGAAAATGTACCACTATATAGATGATGTCTTAATCAGAGGAGATTGCCCCAAGGAACTGCAGCAACAGCAGGGTGGCAAGCATTCCATGGTGCAGAGGTTGAAGTTCCACCTGAGCAATGCCAGAAACCAAGCAGAAACCAGACAAATCGGGGGTACTTGGTGGATAGCAGCAGTGCAGTGATTCCTACAGACACCTTCAGAAAAACAGAACAAGGGCAGATGCCCCCCTCTAAGAAGGTATAACAACAGCTTACGGCTCCTCCAGGATACTGGATACATGGAGCTGGATCCTCTCTCATTGCTCACTCACTTTACTAACTGTTATGAAAGGGAAAACATGGGATTGGAATCCAGAGCATGAGGAAGCAGGAAATAATACAAGAATTAAAACCATACCAGCCACTGTGGCCTGTACATCCCCACCACCCTCTCATAATAGAATGGGGGTTTGCTGAGCATGGCTCTTCCTGTGACCTAATCAAACTGGCCCTGATGGACCAAAGAGAGCTTTAATGTTCAACTCCCCTCTTTCGAAGACACTGACCAGAGATATTCCAAGTGGGAAAAGGGACTGTTGTCTTTAGTCCCAGCAGTAAAACAAACTGAGAACATTGATCAAGAGCAACCAGTACAAAGCATCCATTCAATCCATTCAATTGACTTGACAGCATCCCAAAGGGAACTGCTCCTCAGGATGGAGCTGCACAGACCCACTGCCAGAAAATGGCATGCCTACCTACCGGGGGTGGCAGAGGAAATGAAATTACCTGAAGGACAGACTGAAGTTTCCAAACTACTGCAAATGCCTGTAAATGCAGAGCCATCAGCGTTACAACAGCCTTTCAAACCCTCACCAGGTTTAGAAGCACCTCCCTTCACCGAGGGAACACAAACAGACAGTACCTGGTTCACCGGTGCCTCAGCAGAAAGGATCACAGAATCCGGGAAACAACCAGGTTGGAAAAGCCCTTTAAGCTCATCCAGTCCAACCCTTACCCCAGCACTGCCAAGGCCACCACTAACCCATGGCACCGAGGCCTCATCTCCACGGTGTGTGAACACTTGCAGGGATGGTGACTGCAGCACTGCCCGGGCAGCCTGTTCCAATGCTGAGCACCCTCTGGGGAAGGAATTGTTCCTCAGCTCCATGTAAACCTGCCCTGGTGCAAACTGAGGCTGTTTCCTCTTGTCTCATTCCTTGTCCTTGGGAGCAGGGCGCAGCCCCCTCCTGGCTCCATCCTCCTCTCAGGCAGCTGTAGGGAGCGATCAGGCCCCCCCTGAGCCTTCTCTTCTCCAGACTGAACCCCCCAGCTCCCTCAGCCCTTCCCCATCACACTGTGCTCCAGGCCCTGCACCAGCTCCGTTGCCCTTCTCTGGCCCCGCTCCAGCACCTCAATGTCTCTCTTGTAGTGAGGGGCCCAGACCTGAACACAGGATTCCAGGTACAGCCTCACCAGTGCCCAGTGCAGGGGCACAATCCCTGCCCTGGCCCTGCTGCCACACTGGTGCTGAGTCAGGCCAGGATGCTGGGGGCTTCCTGGCTGCCTGGGCACAAGCTGCTCATGCTCAGCTCCATCAATCAGCACCCCCAGCTCCTCTCCCAGGAGCAGTTTCCAGCCGCTCTTCCCCAAGCCTGGAGCGTTGCAGGGCTTGTTGTGGCCCAAGTGCAGGACCCGGCACTTTGCCTTCATGAACCTCACCCCATTGGCCACAGCCCATGGATCCAGCCTGTCCACATCCCTCTGCAGAGCTTCCTACCCTCCAGCAGATCAACGCTCCCACCTCACTTGGTATCTTCTGCAAATTGACGCATCCCTGTATGGAGCAGCACAGAACAGTTTGCACCAGTATAGACCAATACATTATGGCCCCAGATACTGCTGGCGTTTCAATATCCCAGTGCTCCCAGTCCCTGATGCAAGGCTCCTGCTCATCCCCTACCAGACCTCCTTGCTTGTTGCCTTATGGGGGGAACACCCAAAAATTGAACCCCCCACTCAAGGGCTGCCCCCAGCTCCCTGATACCAGAGCGGGTGGTGTTGTAGTGTCCCATAGCATGTGGTTTGGGTGAACAAGAAGCAGTTTGGGGCTGGTGGCTTTGGCCTGGGGGGTGGGGAGTTGCTTTTTTGGGGCATCCCCATTTGGGGTGGAGGTGTTTGGTGGGGCCCTTCCAAGATCTTGGTCCCTGGATTCATTTGGGAGGGCCTGGGGATATGGTGGAGTGTGGTTCACTTTTGGGCTGCCCCAGGCCCCCCATTCGGGGTCCTGCCTGCTCTTGTGGTGCTTCAGAGAGATTTAAGGAACTCGAGGATTTTGGGGGGCACCACAATTGCTTTGGGTGCCTCCAGAGGCCTTTGGGGAGCAGTGAGGTTTTGGGGGGCCCCATTATAGGAGTTTCCTTTTTGGTGGATCCACCTCCTCTGACCCCCTGAATTCATTACTGAACCCAAAGCAATGTTAGGGTCCTCCCAGTGGATTTGGGGTCCCAGAGCATCTTGGAAGACCCCCAGGGCAGGTGCTGGAGGGTCCACACTTTTCAGGACACCCCTTTTTTAGTGGGTCTGTGCCACTATGCTGAGCTGAGGTGGCTTTGGAGCTGCAGGGTTTGCTTTTGCGGAGACTTTTTGGGATCCCGGGAGGATTTTGGGGATTCAGGCTGGTCCCCAGAATGCCTCAGGGTGGCTCAGTTGTTTCGGGGAAACCCCGTCTCCCGAAAGTGGAGGGTCCATCAATCCCAGGACAGCCGCATCTCATTGGATGACCTAGGCAGCCCCGTAGCAATAAATGGCAGGAATTTGGGGGTTCGGGTGGATTTGAGGGTTCTAGGAACATTTGGAGGTTCAGGGAGGTTCCCCAAAACTCACTGTAGGAGGCACATTATATTGGGGGATATCCCATGTGCCGAAAAAGGAGGGTACCTGTGTCCCAGGGCACCCTGAGTCACTCTGGGGTGAGCAACATTCCTCCGGAGTGGAGATGTGTTGAGGGGAAGAGTTTGGGGGTTCAGAGAGGATTTGGAAGTTGGGGAGGATTCCCCAAAGATCCCCGATGTGATGCAGGGATTTGGGGAACCCCCAATGTCCCAAAACGAGGGGTTACATTTGTCCCAGGGTACCCTGACTCTTCAGTGCCGCTGTTGGCCCATGGCAGTTAATGGGGGGGATTTGGGGTTCAGAAGGGAAGTGGAGTTTTGGGGGATTTGGAGGTTCATGGGAATGTCTCCAATCTCTGCAGGGGACAGAGTCATTTGAGGGACCACCGGAGCCCTCAAACAGGGGCTACAGCCAACAAAATCCACCCCACAGAACACTGGGGAGGGGGGAACTGGAGATTTGGGTGGACCCTGCCAGGTTTTGGGGCTGCAGGTTTGGTCACCCCTAAATCATACCTGTGAGGATGCTGGCAATGAGCTCATCCCTCAACCCAGGGGGGGATGAAACTAACGGGAGTTCCACGGAGCTGGGGTGAGCCTTGCACTGCCCCAGGCTCTGACAGGGAGCTAGAAGTTCTCCTGCCCTGACACCTTCTCAGCACCTCTGGCACCAACAGCTCCTGCACACAGAAGGCTCCTGCTTCGCCCCCAGCACCTCTGGAGGCAGAGCTCAGCTCCAAGCACATGAACAAGCCCAGTGCCTCCTCCTCACCCATGCCCTGCTCCCACAGCTGGCATGGCACCAGCACATCTCCTGACACCTTCTCCTCCCTTTGCAGCACGCACCCACAGTGTGTTTCAAGCCAACACTAAACCAGCATTGCAAAGTCAAAGAACACGGACCTGGATGCGTAGGGCAGCCAGGGCAGATGCAGCCTCCTGACGGAGGGGTCTCCTCTGCACTGGTTCCTGCAGGGCTCTCACTCCTAAAATAGCCCCCACTCATCGTGGGGGCCACGTCACAATGGGCGTCTCAACAGCGACCACCACGGCTTTGTGATGGTGGCAGCATGGTGGCCATGGCCACTGAGCACCCAGGGGTGCGACGGGAGGTGCCTCAGGGGAACCAGCCTCTGCCCAGGCAGCTCGGGGAGGTCCCTCATGGGCTGTTCTTCCACAGTACCTTTGGTCCAGAGGTGGAGCATGTGAGGGGTCACAGTTCAACCTGGGCAATGGAACAGAGCATCATGGCCACCTACGAGAAGTGGAGAGTGACCGACATTTGCACAGCAGAGAATCCTAAAGCACCCCAAGATCGCCATCGCCACCCACCTCATTCCAAGCTCCTGTGTCCACAGGCGTCACCGGCACCCAGACACTGAGATGGGAACCACCAGAGGAGCTGTTCTTGCCTCCTCCACCAGCAGCTTGTGTTCTGTGGCTCAGCTGTTATCTCCTGGTGCCTCTGATGATGGGTTCTGTGGGGTTCTGTGGCCTCACACACCTCAGCACAGGGAGTTCCAGAATCAGCCAGCCCTGAGGTCCCCATGGCCCCATGGTCATTGTGATGCATGAGCTCTGACTGGGTCCAGGGGGTGCTCTGGAGGTGCTGCAGGCACTCTCTGGGATTCTCTAGGGGTATCCCTGCCATGCTCTGTGGTTTCTCAGGATGCTCTGTGTGTGCTTTAGGGGTCACCACAGTCCAAATCCCACCCAAATCTGGCAAACTGGGGGTTTGTTGGATATTTTTTACTTCAATCTTTCCACGAGCAGGGAGCATTTTCTCAATCCTGACCCTTATTCAATAGAAGTTCTCTCCATCTCATCAAATCTGTATTAAATCAGTGGTAAATACGGGCAGAGCTGCCTCTCTGCATGCCTTGAAGCAGGAAAGACCCAAGGCCAGACAGATACCTTTCAACCTGTGACAGTGTTCCACCACGCTCAATAGGAAGAGCTTCCTCCTAAGGTCTCATCTTCTTCACCCCCCTCTGTCAACTTAAAGCCTCTCCCTCTTGTCTGATCACTACATGCCCTTGTAAGGAATCTTCCTCCAACTTTCTTGGAGGCCTCAAACAGATATTGGAAGGCAAACTCATTGTCTAAGTCATTATCTAAATTATCACATACATCATCTTCAAATCTTTGGGAATTCACAGCTGATTAAAATTCAACTATTTCTAAATCACCACTGGATTCCCACTTGACTTTAATTCAGTCGCTGATTAATTAGCATTGGTCATTAATAAGGCCCTTTCAGTTCTCACCACAAGGATGACTTCCCTGAACCATTCCCTGTGAAGCACAATGAATCACAGCTCCAAGTCCATTTCCCTTCAGGTGTGCAGCAGCAGATCCAGCAGTGCCCCCGTTCCCCACTGAGAACCATGGCAGATGGAGGAAGCCCAGCACACCCCCCCCCAGGTCCTCTCCCCCTTCTCCCTGATACCAGAGCCGGGCGGAGTAGGGATGCTCCATGGGGTGCGGTTTGGGGGCAACAAGGAGCAATTTGGGGCAGGCGGCATGGGGGGGGGGGGGAGTGGCACAGCTTTTTTTCGTGCACCCAGAGTTGGGGGTGGGGGTGTTTGGTGGGGTCCCTCCAGGATTTTTGGTCCCGCGTTCATCTGGGTGGGCCCAGGGTGATGGGGGGTGCAGTTCACTTTGGGGGTGCTACAGGGACCCTATTTGGGGGTACTGCTTTCTCTTGTGCTGCCTCAAGGAGATTTGGGGTTACCCTGGGATTTTGGGGGTCACCATGATTGCTTTGGGTACCTCCAGGGCCCTTTGCAGAGGCAGCGTGGTTTTGGGGTGCCCCTTTATTGGGGTGCCACTTTTGGAGGGCCCACCCCCTCTGACTCCCTGAAATCACTACTGAACCCAAAGCAATGCTGTGGTGCCCACAGTGCATTTGAGGTCCCAAAGAATTTTGGGGAACCCAAGGGCAGGTTCTGGGGGACCCCACTTTTCAGACCACCCCATTTCAGGAGGGTCCTGGTGGCTGCGCTGAGCCAGGGAGGCTTTGGAGCTGCAGGGTTTGGGTCGGGGGTATTTGGGGCTCCCTGCTGGGATTTTGGGGTGCAGGGGGGGTTGGGCTCAGGGGTGCCCGGTTGTGGGGTCCCACTCAGCTGCCAGGTGCTTGTGCAGAGCCAAGAGCCTCTTCAGGTGCTTCTTGCGCAGCTCCTTCAGGTCCTGGCACTGCCGCAGCTCCTGCAGTGATGGGGGGGACACCTCTGCGAGGGGGTTGGGGGGTGCAGGGGCCAAAGCTCCCCGGGGGCAGGAATCTGGGGGACCCCCATGTCCCTCAGTGGAGGCAGCTTTGTCCCTGGGCACCCAGAGTCTCACCGGGTGCCCTGTGTTTCCCCATGACTGTAAGTGGGGGGAATCTGAAGGTTCAGAGGAAGATTTGGAGGTTCTGGGAAGTTTTGGGGTTCGAGGAGGTCCCCAAGGCTCTCTGGGGGGTGCAGGGATTTGGGGGACACCCCTGTCTCCTGAAAAAGGAGGGTTTATGGACATTTGCACTCTTGGAGCTGGGCTCTTTGTATGGGCACACAGCTGCAAGCAGCATTCCCTGGCTCAGGAAGCGCAGCTCCTGAGTGGGGCTGGGGCTGGGGCAGTGCTCGCCAAGGGCAGGGGAGGCCCAGCAACAGCTCCTGCCCTGGCACTGTTGCTGGGGGAGCACAGGGGCAGGGACACCTTCCGCTAGAGCAGATTGTTCCAAGCCCCATCCAAGCTGGCCTTGAACACTGCCAGCCATGGGGCAGCCACAGCTTCTCTGGGCACCCTGTGCCAGTGTCCAACCACCCTCACAGGGAAGAACTTGTAAAATCTCCTCTCAATCTCCCCTCTCTGTCAGGTTAAAGCCATTCCCCTTTGTCCCATCCCCACAGGTCCTTGTTCTCCCCACAAGAAATGAGGGCAGATCCCAGGATCTCCCCTCAGCAGCCGCAGCACTCCATTCACAGCTCAGCCAGTGCAACTCGCACACCAAGTCCTAAGCAGCCACTCTGGGGAAGCCACTTGAAGTGTTCTTGGCAACTCCTAAAGCACCCCAAGATCGCCCTTGCCACCCACCTCGTGCCACACTCCTGTGTCCACAGGCGTCACCGGCCCTAAGATACCAAGACGGAACCAGCAGAGGAGCTGCTCTTGACTCCTCCACCAATAGCTTGTGTTGTGTGGGGCAGATGTCACTGCTTGGTGCCTCTGGCGAAGGGTTCTGTGGGGTTCCGTGGCCTCACACACCTGAACACGGGGAGTTCCAGAATCAGCCACCCCTGAGGTCCCCATGTCCCTATGGGTAATTGTGATGCATGAGCTCTGACTGGGTCCATCGAGTGCTCTGGAAGTGCTGCATGCATTCTAAGGGATTCTCTAGGGTGTATCTGGGATGCTCTGTGGGGTTTGAGCATGGTCTGTGGGTGCTTGAGTGGTCACCACAGTCTAAATCCCACCCAAATCTGTCAAACTGGAGGTTTATTTTATTTTCTTATTCCTATCTTGCCACGAGCAGGGAGCATTTTCTCAATCCTGACCCTTATTCAATAGAATTTCTCTCCTTCTCATCAGATCTATATTAAATCAGTGGTAAATCCAGGCAGAGCTGCCTCTCTGCGTGCCTTGAACCGGAAAAGAACCACTGTCGGAGGGTCATCATTCAACCTGTGACAGTGTCCCACCACTCTCACAGGGAATAACTTCCTCCTAAAGTCTCATCTTATTCACCCTCCTCTGTCAACTTAAAGCCGTTCCCACTTGTCAGATCACTACATGCCCTTGTAAAGAATACCCCTCCAGCTTTCTTGTAGGCGTCAAACAGATATTGGAAGGCAAACTCATTGTCTAGGTCATCATCTAAATTATTATTTGCATCATTGCCATAGTTTAAGCCCAGTCAGCCACGTAGTCCGCTCACTCACTCCCCCCTCTTTCTTCCCCCTGCTATCCATGGGATGGGGAGGAGAATTGAAAGAATGCAACTCCCACAGGTTGAGATAAAAACAGTGCAGTAACTGAGGTATAACACAAATCACTACTGCTACCACCAATAATAATATTGACCAGGGAAATACAAGAGAAGAGGATACAAGTGCTCACCACCGACACCCAGCCCGACAAAGCAGCGCATCCCCCTCTTCTGGGTCTCTGCCCTCCGTTTTTACATCCTGGGCATGACGTGCTGTGGCATGGAATACCTCTTTGGTCAGTTTGGGTCAGGTGTCCTGTCTCTGCTTCCTCCCAGCTTCCCCTCCTCCCTGGCACAGCATGAGGCTCAGAAAGCCCTTGGTCAGACCAAAACATTACCAAGCAGTAACTGAAACACTGGTGTTATCAGTGCTGTTCCCAGGCCAAAAGTCAAAAACACAGCACTGCACCAGCTACCAAGAAGGAGAAAAATGACTGCTGCTGCTGAACCCATGACAAGTGGGAAGCTCATAGAACAGCTGCACCCTCATGGTTTCCTGCCCCTTTCCAACAAACAGACCCCATGAATATATACATATGGACTCTGCCAAATACACTGTGACAAAACCATCCTGTGTTATGTCTCTCAGCCATGAGAGGGAATCAACCCTCAGCTAGGTTCCCATCCATTACACAGCCACAGCCAAACCCAAGCAGAGGAGCTGGATGCATGTGGAGATGGAGATGAAAATGGAGATAAGAGAAACAATAAAAAAGAATATTTTATTTTCACAAAATGATAGAAAACAACAAAAAATGTCTTCCTGATGTAGACACTCAAACATTCTACTGCAATTGAAAATAATCTGAACACAAAAAATACCCTCTTGGAGCCAAGACTGAACATTTTCTAAGAGCCTTCTGAGCTTTCACAGTGGCACACACAATCCTGACTTCCACAGGAAGAACTCAGAGGTATGCTTCTCTTTAACTGCACATTTGTGATGGAGGACCTGTGGGAGAACTGGGCTTGAATATCCCATGAGGGAGGGAATCTCTGCTTTTATAACACGGACACAGGGCTATGACCTCCATTTTCCAGAGAAAAACAATGTTCTGCTTTGATATGTTTAACCCTAGGGTGACTGATGGAAGAAGCCTCTGCGTCTGTATTTCAGGCAGCTTGTTTGCACAAAACACACAATGTTTATGGTGAAGATTTGCTGTGCCAACACCTGACAAATTACTTTGCCCTTTTACGTAGAGAAAGAATACATTTCACGTAGTATCCGCAAACTGTGAACAGCACTAAAAAGAAGAGTAGTTGATCTTAGAATTTGCTGTGGTTATTCAGCCCTGCAGCTGGAAGAAATCCTTCAAGTCCATGCTGTGGGCATCAGGTTTTAGTCAGGCCATAGTGCCTGCCCATCACAAATCCATGGATCTTCGTGGAAATTCATTTCAACTATGGTAGAGCTCCCTCAGCAGACCCAGCATCAGTACCTCCAGATGCTTGTACAGACTGGTGTCAGTTTGCTCAGTCACTGCACTCACACTAAACAGCAAGTCCACTGCCTGGAAGGAGAATGATTCTTATCTGACTGAGGGTGCCCAAGCACAGTCACTCTATCTCACAAAGCGAGATTCCACCAGAGCTGAGAATAATGAGTCTGCTACTTTGATGGTTGCCACCAAATAGTTCAGGAGTGCCTTTGCACCTGCATCAGGACTGCCAAAAAACACCCAATTTGGGGCAGTGTCTATAATCTACCAACTGTGGCCATGCAGTGTTAGTTCATTCCTTCTCACACCCTTTCCCCTGACCAGAAGGGTTGAGGATGGCCCCTACCTGGGTCCCCACACCCTTGGGTAGGGAGTATTCTGGAGGGGAGATTTTGCCTAGTTAAACCCACCAGCACTTTTGGATCACTGACCTATGCTGCGCTTGAGCATTCTGGGCATCTCCCCACTGCCCCAGTCCTGCCAGCCCATCTGTGCCAAGCACTTACAATCAGCTCAGGGAAGCAGAGCAATGAGGACCTATTTAATGAACTTGAAATGCTCAGTAATACTAAGGCCATAAATGAAAGAATCACAGAATATCTCCCTACTGAACACAAGTGCACATGTCCTGCCTTTCACGCTGCTACCTCCTGAGCTCTTCAATGCTTATTTCTAGTCAAGGTGGTTTGAATCCTACTAACCCTGTCATAATGTAATTAGAGAAATCCAAGCTGGATCAAACTATTTTCAATGAAGTCACCTGTTAGAAACATGCATGCCAGGAGGTAAATTGCTCTTTTGTTACATTGATTCTCAATTACCTCTCTGCAGATGTTGGTTTGGGGCTGCAGCTGTGGAGCTGCTGGTGACTCACATCCAATGCAAGTGGCTGTATTCACTGGCAGCAGATGTCTGCATTCAAGACATGGTGCCACCTGAAGAAAAAGCCACATCACACCATGTCATTAAGGTTATCCAGAGGTTTTCAGGATTTTCCTGGTTAGTCTACAGCAGCAAAGTCACTGGAAATATTGGTTAGTCACAGCAACTGACAGCTGCAGCTGCTGGTACTGATCCTTACAGACCAAGGGCTATTGAGAAAATATGAAGACAACTGCAAAGACTGACTTTACTGACAGTGGAACTAGGCCAGAATGGCACTAAGTTAGCTTTCAGTAAAATTAAAAAGCCAGAGAGAAGGCAGTTACAGGCATCACTGTAAAACCTTGGTGCTCTTTCATATATACCCCCAGCAGCCACTGTTGAAGGTTTGAGGCATGATGGATCTTCTACAACTATGACACAAGCAGTAGTTACAAATTAACTGCACTAGTTAGCACTGCAACAAGATGCATATGCAGGTCCTCAAGATGCAGTGGTGGTTGTTGTTGCAGGATGAAGAGGAACCTGAATTTGGTCATGTTTTCTGGCGCTGGGGAAGAAAACACAATTTACTTTTCCAGTCTTACCCTTACTAACATATATGGCACTTGAAGGAATCTACGGTTCATTTTGCCCACCATTTAAGAATTACAGCCAGTGCTAAAGGTATTGAAAAAAAATCACAGAATCCCAGACTAGATTGGGCTGGAAGGGATCTTAAAGCTCATCCAGCTCCAACCCCTGCCATGGGCAGGGACACCTTCCACTCGAGCAGCTTGCTCCAAATCCCTGTGTGCAATGTGGCCTTGAACACTGCCAAGGATGGGGCAGCCACAGCTTCTCTGGGCACCCTGTGATAGCGCCTCAGCACCCTCACAGAGAAGAGCTACTGCCTAAGAGCTCATCTCATTCTCCCCTCCGGCAGGTTAAAGCCATCCCCTTGGCCTGTCCCTGCAGGCTCTTGTCCAAAGCCCCTCTCCAGTTTTCCTGTAGCCCCTTTAGGCACTGGAGCTGCTCTAAGGTCTCCCCTTAAGGAGCCTTCTCTTCTCCAGGCTGAACAAGCCCAGCTCTCAGCCTCTGATGTTTATGTCCGGGGCTGTGGGTGAAGGCCAATGATCCACAGAGGACGTGGATGAGAAATTAATAAAATACACTGCAACAGCTTAAGAACTGGATCTTGGAAGCAATCAAGACTGCTGCCATGTATGAAATAACTCATATGTCAGGAACATGGTTTGAATGCATCAAATTATGTGCACGTAGAGTGGGTGTATTTAAACATGTTGGTTAATTTTCTAAGTTCCTTCCTGAAATGCACCCTCCAAAATATCATCATGAAGCGCAAACAAAAGTCTCGAGGCTCAAAGTTCCACATGAACACAGAAGAGACGTTTTTACCGGGATTCAAAGCTTACATGACAATGAGAGGCATAAACACTGCAGCTATTCCATCCACTGCAACAAGCACAGCAGCTACTGCAGTGCAGCCACAGCAGTGTGGCTGTTCCAGTGTCTGTGACACTGCTACTACTTCAACCTCGCTGAGGAGCAGTGAGGCTTCTCCAAACTAAGCCACATGCACTGCAGATGCTCCAAGTACAGTGGCAGACACATCGGCCACTCAAACGCCAAGGACAGGCACTGTGGCTACTATAACCCCATCAACATGCCCTGCAGTTAATCAGACCCAGCCACAAGCACTGCAGTTGCTCCACCACCAGTTTTCAGCTCTGCAGCTACTCCATCTCCAGGAAGCAGTAATGGCAGTACTCAAGGGCCTGCAATGTATACAGTGGCTACGTCAACCCCAGCCACAAACACTGCAGCTACTCCAGTGCCAGCCAGAAACACTGCGGCCTCTCCAATGCCAGTGACACACACTGCTGCTCCTCCAACCCCATCGACAAGCAGTGAGGCTTCTCCAACCCAAGCCCTAAGAACTATGTCTGCTGCAACCATGGCGATAGGCACATGGGCTACTCCAACACCATGGACAGGTGCTGTGGCTGCCAAAACTCCAGTGACACGCACTGCAGGTATTCCAACCACAGCAACAAGCAGTGAGGCTTCTCTTGTGAGACCTCACTTGGAGTATTGCGTGCAGTTCTGGTGTCCTCAACATAAAAAGGACATGGAACTGTTGGAACAAGTCCAGAGGAGGGCCACGAGGATGATCAGGGGACTGGAGCACCTCCCGTATGAAGATAGGCTGAGAAAGTTGGGGCTGTTCAGCCTGGAGAAGAGAAGGCTGCGTGGAGACCTCAGAGCAGCCTTCCTGTGTCTGAAAGGGGCCTATAGGGATGCTGGGGAGGGACTCTTCATGAGGAACTGTAGCGAGAGGGCAAGGGGTAATGGGTTCAAACTTAAACAGGGGAAGTTTAGATTGGATATGAGGAAGAAATTCTTTACTGTAAGGGTGGTGAGGCACTGGAATGGGTTGCCCAGGGAAGCTGTGAATGCTCCATCGCTGGAGGTGTTCAAGGCGGGAGTGGACATAGCCTTGGGTGGCATGGTTTAGTGGGAGGTGTTCCTGCCCCTGGCAGGGGGGTTGGAACTGGATGACCTTAAGGTCCTTTCCAACCCTAACTATTCTATGATTCTATGATTCTCCAGTGCGAGCCACAAACGCCGCAGCTACTGCAACCCCAGTGACTGGGATGTGGCTACTACACGACAATGAGAGGCATAAACACTGCAGCTATTCCATCCACTGCAACAAGCACAGCAGCTACTGCAGTGCAGCCACAGCAATGCTGCTGTTCCAATGTCTGAGACAGACACGGCCGCTACTCCAACCTCGCTGATGAGCAGTGAGGCTTCTCCAAACTAAGCCACATACCCTGCGGGTACTCAAAGTACAGTGACAGACACATCAGCCACTTGAATGCAAAGGACAGGCACTGTGGCTACTCCAGCCCCTTCAACGAGCACTGTGACTAATCCAACCCCAGGCACAACCACTGCAGTTGCTCCACCACCAGTTTTCAGCTCTGCAGCTATTCCATTTCTGGGAAGGAGCAATGGCGCTACTCCAGGGCCTGCAACGTGTACAGTGGCTGCATCATCCCCAGCCACAAACACTGCGGCCTCTCCAATGCCAGTGACACACACTGCTGCTCCTCCAACCCCATCGACAAGCAGTGAGGCTTCTCCAACCCAAGCCCTAAGAACTGTGCCTGCTGCAACCATGGGACAGGCACATGGGCTAGTCCAATGCCATGGACAGGTGCTGTGGCTGCTACAACTCCAGTGACATGCACTGCAGGTATTCCAACCACAGCAACAAGCAGTGAGGCTTCTCCAGCGTGAGCCACAAGCACTGCAGCCACTGCAACCCCACTGACTGGCATGCGGCTACTACACGACAATGAGAGGCATAAACACTGCAGCTATTCCATCCACTGCAACAAGCACAGCAGCTACTGCAGTGCAGTCACAGCAATGCTGCTGTTCAGTGTCTGAGACACACTGACACTGACGTGCAGAAGTGACGCCCCAGACCCACAACTGCCCTCCTGGTGACCACACTGAGCCACAACTGCACCCCGAGTGACTCCCAATGACGCCCCAGGCCCACCACTCTCCCCCAAGTGATCCCAAAGTCATCCCCCAGGCTCACAACTGCCCCACAAGTGGCTCCCTGGAACTACAACTGCCCCCCAAGTAATCACCCAGTGACTCCCAGACCCACAACTGCCCCCTCATGTGACTCCCCAGACCCACAACTGCTCCCCAGGGGACTCCAAAGTGACCCTCCAGACCCACAACTGCCTCCCAGTTACCCGAAGGACACCCCTCAGATGCACAACTGCCTCCCAAGTGACACCCCCAGAACACAGCTGCTCCCCAGGTCACCCCCAGACCCATAGCTGCCCCCGGAGTGACTCCCCAGACCCACAACTGCCCCCAGTGACCCCAAAGACACCTCTCAGACCCACAACTGCCCCCCAAATGATACTCCAGACCTACAGCTGCCCTCCAAGTGACCCCAAATTGACTCCCCAGACCTATGACTGCCCCCAATGTGACCACTTAGACCCACAACTGCCTCCCAAGTGACCCACAAGTGACTCCTCAGACCCACAACTGCCCCCCAGTGACCCCCCAGAACCACAACTGCATGCCAGGTGAGACCCCCAGACCCACAACTGCCCCCTAAGTGACCCCCAAGTGACTCCACAGACCCACAAGTGACCCCCAAGAAACCCATCCTTTACCTACAACAGACCCCAAGTGACCCCCAGACCCACACCTGCCCCCAAATTGACCGACCCAAAAAAACAGCAGCCACCCAGTGACCCTAAAGAGACCCCTAAGACTCACAACTGCCCCCCAAATGATACCCCAGACCCACAATTGCCCCCTCAGTGACCTTCCAGACCCACAAGTGTCCACCAAGTGACCCCAAAGTGACTCCCCAGACCCACAACTGCCAAGTGACCCAGAAGTGAAACCCCAGACCCACAATTGCCCCCAGGTGACCACTCAGACCCACAACTGCCCCCCAGTGACCCCAAAGAGAACCCTCAGAGACACAACTGCCCCCCAGGTGAGCCCCCCAGAACCACAACTGCTCCCAAGTCACCCACACACACCTACATCTGCCCTCTAAATGACCCCCAAGTGACACCCCAGACCCTCAACTGACCCCCAAGTAACCCCTCAGACCCACAACTACCACCCAAGTCATCACCTCAGATCTACAACTGCCCTCCCACTGACACCCCAGACCCACAACTACCCTCCAGATGACCTCAAAGAGACCACTCAGACCCACAACTGCCCCCGCAAGTGACCCCCCTCACCCACAACTGCTCCCCCAAGTGACCCCCAAGTGAACCCCCATACCCACAACTGCCCCTCAGGTGACTCCCCCCTTAACTCCCCAGACCCGCAACTGCCCCCCAAGTGACCTTCCAGACCTACAACTGCCCCCTCAGTTACTCCCAACTGATCACCCAGACCCACAACTGCCCCCCAAGTGACCACTCAGTCTCACAACTGCCCCCCATGTGACCACCCAGACGCATGACTCCCCCTCAAGAGACCCCATTAGACCCACAACTGTCCCCCAAGTGACCTGAAAGACACCACTCAGACCATACTGCTCAGGCAGGAGCTTCGCAGCTGCTTTGCTATGTTAGGAAATTGCAATGCCTTTTGCCTAGACAGGAGGCTGGGTTTATGTACTTTGCCTCTTGGAGCAGTTTGAAGCCAAGACCCTTGCGCCTCTGTATGCAGAGACAGATGTCTGCACTCTGCAGAAGTCAGGACTCTGAAGAGGTGAGGTGGGAAAAGGCAGAGGCCATGTCCTGAACAGACTTTATGCTTTTTAAACAGAAATGTATTCCAATAGGAATGGAATTGTAGGAAGACACTCAGACTGATTCCACAAGAAGGCTTCTTGTGCAAACACATCTCAGAATGAACCTGAACTCAGCCTTTCACAGCTGCTTCCAAAGGAAACAGGCTAAAAAGGGTCAAGAAGATGTTTAGAATTATTTCTTTTCCTTATCTCTAGCAAAGCAAAAGATCCAGATTGTGGCTGAGATGTTAAAAGCAAATGAGAAGATCAGCTGTGTAATAGAGAGGTGCAGGGACACAGGGCTGTGAGTCCAGTTTCCCAAAGAAAAAGAATGTTCTGCTTTGATTTGATTCACCCCTGTGGGACTGATGGAAGAAGCCTCAGCGTCTGTATTTCAGGCAGCTTGCTTGCACAAGTCACACAGTGTTTATGGTGTAGATTTCTTGTGCCACACGCCTGACAAATTACTTTGCCCTTTTAAATAGAGAAAGAATTCATTTCACATACTGTCTGCAAACTATCAACAACAGTAATAAGAAGCTGACTTGACCTTACAAAGTGCTGTGCTTATTCAGCCCTGCAGATAGAAGAGCTCCTTCAAGTCTGTGCTGTGGGCTTCAGGTTTTAGTTAGGCCACAGTGCCTGCCCATCACAAATCCATGGATCTTGGTGACAATCCATTTTCAGCTACAGGAGATCCAGCATCAATACCTCCAGGTGTTCATACAGACTGGTGCCAGTTTGCTCAGTCACTGCACTCACACTAAACAGCAAGTCCACTGTCTGCAAGGAAAATGATTCTTATCCGACTGAGGGTGCCCAAGCACAGTCACAGTATCTCACAAAGCGAGATTCCACCAGAGCTGACAATAATGAGTCTGCTACTTTGATGGCTGCCACCAAATAGTTCAGGAGTGCCTTTGCACCTGCATCAGGACTGCCAAAAAACACCCAATTTGGGGCAGTGTCTATAATCTACCAACTGTGGCCATGCAGTGTTAGTTCATTCCTTCTCACACCCTTTCCCCTGAGCAGAAGAGTTGAGGACGGCCCCTACCTGGGTCCCCATACCCTTGAGTAGAGAGCATTCTGGAGGGGAGATTTTGTCTAGTTAAGCCCACCAGCACTTTTGGATCACTGACCTATGCTGCGCTTGAGCATTCTGGGCATCTCCCCACTGCCCCAGTCCTGCCAGCCCATCTGTGCCAAGCACTTACAATCAGCTCAGGGAAGCAGAGCAATGAGGACCTATTTCATAAACTTCAAATGCTCAGGAATACTAAGGCCATAAATGAAAGAATCACAGAATGTCTCCCTACTGAACACAAGTGCACGTGTCCTGCCTTTCACACTCCTACCTCCTGTGCTCTTCAAGATGCCTTCCTCAGCTCACATGGTTTACCTTTAATGCTTATTTCCAGTCAAGGTGGTGTGAATCCTACTAACTCTTAAAGCTGTCATAATGCAATTAGAGAAACCCAAGGTGGATCAAACTATTTTTAATGAAGTCGCCTGTTAGAAACATGCATGCCAGGAGGTAAATTGCTCTTTTGTTACATTGATTCTCAATTACCTTTATGCAGATGTTGGTTTGGGGCTGCAGCTGTGGAGCTGTTGGTGACTCTCATCCAATGCAAGTGGCTGTATTCACTGGCAGCAGATGTCTGCATTCAAGACATGGTGCCACCTGAAGAAAAAGCCACATCACACCATGTCATTAAGGTTATCAAGAGGTTTTCAGGATTTTCCTGGTTAGAGTCTGCAGCAGCAAAGTCACCAGAACCATAGCAGCTGATAGCTGCAGCTGCTGGTACTGATCCTTACAGACCAAGGACTATTGAGAAAATATGAAGACAACTGCAAAGTGTGACTTTACTGACAGCTGGAACTAGGCCAGAATGGCACTAAGTTAGCTTTCAGCAAAATTAAAAAGCTGCTATAAATTTTAGGTGTTGAAATCCTCCTAATTATGAACCTAATCTAAAGAGGTGGTGAATATTCTCAATCATCACTTGAAACTACAGCATTGCCCCAGATAAGACATCTTTCTGATGGTACCTGGGAAAAAATTACACCACTGACATGTTAGATCAGGTTAGTATCTCGGCTTGAGCTTAGAGACACCAGTTATAGGCATCACTGAAAAAACTTGGTGCTCTTACATATATGCCCCTACCTGCCACTGTTCCAGGTTTGAGGCATGAGGGATCTTCTACAGCTATGACACAAGCAGTAGCTTCTAATTAACTGCACTAGCTAGCACTGCAACAAGGTGCATATGTAGGTCCTCAAGATGCAGCGGTTGTTGTTGCAGCATGAAGAGGAACCTGAATTTGGTCATGTTTCCTGACACTGGGGAAGAAAACACAATTTACTTTTCCAGTCTTACCCTTACTAACATATGTGGCACTTGAAGGAATCTATGGTTCATTTTGCCCATCATTTAAGAATTACAGCCAATGCTAAAGGTATTGAACAAAATCACAGAATCCCAGAATCCCAGACTGGATTGGGTTGGAAGGGACCTTAAAGCTCATCCAGCTCCAACCCCTGCCAATGGCAGGGACACCTTCCACTCGAGCAGCTTGCTCCAAACCCCTGTGTATAACCTGTCCTTGAACACTGCCAGGGATGGGGCAGCCACAGCTTCTCTGGGCACCTTGTGACAGCGCCTCAGCACCCTCACAGGGAAGAGCTACTGCCTAAGAGCTCATCTCGATCTCCCCTCTGGCAGGTTAAAGCCATTCCCCCTGGCCTGTCCCTGCAGGCCCTTGTCCAAAGCCCCTCTCCAGGTTTCCTGTAGCCCCTTTAGGCACTGGAGCTGCTCTAAGGTCTCTCCTTAAGGAGCCTTCTCTTCTCCAGGCTGAACAAGCCCAGCTCTCTCAGCCTTGGATGTTTATCTCCTGGGCTGTGAGTGAAGGCCAATGATCCACAGAGGACGTGGATGAGAAATTCATAATATATACTGTACTTTCAAGCACTGTTTTTTGCAGACAAAGCAAAATGCAACAGCTTAAGAACTCGATCTTGGAAGCAATCAAACTACCGCCATGTATGAAATAACTCGTATGTCAGTAATATGGTTTGAATACATCAAATCAAGTGTAAGTAGAGTTGGCGTATTTAAACACGTTGGTTCATTTGCTAAGTTCCTTCCTGAAATGCACCCTCATAAAAATCAGGAAACGCAAACAAAAGTCTCGAGGTTCAAAGTTCCACATGAGCACTTAATAGAAGTTTTTACCTGGATTCAAAGCTCTTATTCAGACCTGAATTCTTTTCTAGAAGAGCATTTGTGTCTACTGCATTGTCAGCCTTCCCTGGAAGAGGGATTCCAAGTGGGACCACCTGAGGAACTTGGGCAGAGCCAGCCGCCACTTTCTCCACAGTGCTCTGGAAAGAAAAAAAACAAAAAGGCAGACAATCACGTTTCTGCATTGAGAGATATGGTCTTTGAATGTGATTCCTGTCTTCATTGGAGCCAGCCTCTTGTATCATTGCAGCCATCTGAATAGATACAAGATGTCCTGCAAAGGGCTAAAGCCAGACAGCCATTGCTTAAGCTTATCTCAGCTTCTGTATGCATTAAGAATGTACCTATAAAAGAGATGCCAAACATGACATATCATCATTTACATAATCACCATCATGTCACACAAGAATGACAAATTGCATTTGGACACAACTACATTTTACAACACACAAGGATGTACTCCAGATCCTGGGAACTGATCCTTAGGGCCAGGAAACATGTCTGCACTGCAAGTGTTTCCTTCTGCAACCAACCCTTTAATCCTCCAGACACACCTTGTACACTGGTCATCAACGCAGACAGCGCTGATTCAGCACGGCACGGGTTCCTTAGTCCGGGCTCTGCCTGGGGCTGCGCCCATCTCCTTGCCTGGGCTGCCCAAGACAGTGGTTCAGGCCTGGGGCAGTTCTCAGCCAGACTCTCTTGGCTGCACACACACGCTGTGCACGGCACACACAAGGTGGGGGGCTCAGACCTTTACCTGATGCGAAGGGGCAGCGAGCAGCTTTCCCCAAGGAGCCGCCTGCTCGTGGCACCCCTGCACCAAAAGCACAGCACCTGGGGTCAGGCTCCTGAGAGCCCACCCTGGGGGGACACAACGGTGCTGCCGCCATCCCCAGCATGCCCAGCCCCTGCCCCAGCGTGGGCTCCAGCCCTGCCTGCACCTCCCCTGCTGGCTCAGGCCCCGCTGCCCGTGCCCTCCTGGCACAGCCCAGCCCACCTCACCCCACTGCATCCCTGCTCCCGACCCCCTGCCCGCGGCTCGAGCCCAACCCACAGCGCTGCCCTTCCCACTCAATCCCTGCCACAGCCCCGCTCACCCCGCTCCTGCCCGGCTCCATCCGGGATCCATCCATGTTTGATAGTGGCTCCATCCCGCTCGATCCGGGCTCCATCCACCCCGATCCCGGCTCCCTCCCGCCCTTCCCTCCCCACCCCCTCCCCACGCTCCCACAGACGCCGCGCGCCCGCCCCCTTCCGGCCCCTTCCCGCCCTCCCCTCCGTGGCGCCGGCTCTGACCTCGTCCCCCCGCGCCGCCCGGTGTCATGGCGGCGGTGCAGGCGGAGGGGGCGCCGCAGCCGAAGGTTCGTGCCCAGAAGCACCGAGCGCTGGAACTGAGCCGCGTCTGCCCCGGGAGCAGGGTCAGGGCCACAGCTCTGCTCCTGCCAGCGCTGCCGAGCCCTGCGCTCACTTGATGGTGCCATCGGAGCGCTCCACACACCGCAGCACGGGCTGGGCCATGGCTCTGGCTGCGGCAGAGGCAGAAGTGCCTTTGGAAGCTGCCAGCCAACAACGAGAGCTGAGAAGCGGCTGCAGAAGGGCTCTGCTGTGGGGCTGAAAGCCAGGGGTGCTGCAGGGCAAAGGGGAGACTGCAGAGCCTCAGCCCTCGGGCTTCTTGCAGAGGAGGTGGCGGTGCTGCCCTTGATCCTGGCTGCTCTCCAGCCCTGCCCTGCCCTGAGCGGTCTCCATGGCCCCTGCCCAGGCCAGCAGCACAGACAGGATGTTCCTGCACAGAGGTCTGCAGCTGATCCTGGGGCTGACTCAGTGCTGAGAGCTCTTCTGCAGCCAAATGCAGATCGTAGTTTACAGTCCTACAGTCACAGCCTGGATTGGGGTGGAAGGGACCTTAAAGCTCACCCAGTCCCAGCCCCTGGGTGCTCAGTGGCCATGGGCACGATGCTGCCTCCATCACAAAGCCGTGGTGGTCGCTGTGGAGACGCCCATTGTGACGGGGCCCCCACGGTGAGCGTGGGCTATTTAAGGAGCGAGAGCCCTGCAGGAACCAGTGCAGAGGAGACCCCTCCGTCAGGAGGCTGCATCTGCCCTGCACATCCAGGTCCGTGTTCTTTGACTTTGCAATGCTGGTTTAGTGTTGGCTTGAAAGACATTGTGGGTGTGTGCTGCAAAGGGAGGAGAAGGTGTCAGGAGATGTGCTGGTGCCATGCCAGCTGTGGGAGCAGGGCATGGGTGAGGAGGAGGCACTGGGCTTGTTCGTGTGCTTGGAGCTGAGCTCTGCCTGCAGAGGTGCTGGGGGTGAAGCAGGAGCCTTCTGTGTGCAGGAGCTGCTGGTGTCAGAGGTGCTGAGGAGGAGTCAGGGCAGGAGCAGCCCCAGGGCAGTGCAGCTGCTGCTGCTGTTACAGAGAGCTCAGCAGAAGGGGACCTGCCTGGCTCCGGCAAAGCCAGCAGAAACCCACCGGGCACTGCGGAAGGCAGGAGGGGTGCTGGTGTGCTCTGGTAAACGCCCTGGAACTGATGTACCCCTATTTTTGGGACATGGAGGCATTCCCCAAAACCCTGCATCCCCCTGTGGACTTTTGGGGAGATTCCTGAAGCCCAGAATCCCCCCTGAGCCTCCAGATCCCTTCTGAACCCCCACGTTCTCTTCCTCCAACACATCTCCACCGTTGGGGAACATGGGCACCAAGGAGAGACTCGGGGTGCCTTGGGATGGCTGTACACCACCATTTTGTGGAACATGAGGGGGTCTCCCAAATTACTGTGCCCAATATGGGGAATTTTGGAGACCCCTCCATGAACCCTGAAATCTCCCATGAACCCCCAAATCGCTCTGAAGTCCCAAAATTCTCCAATTTATGGCAAAGGGCCCACATAGGGCATCCAGTGATGCCCCAGTTGCCCTGGGACGCTTAAACCCTCCTTTTTCAGGAGATGGGGGGGTCCCCCAAATCCCTGCACTCCCCAGAGAGCCTTGGGGACCTCCCCAAAGCCCAAAACTTCCCAGAACCTCCAAATCTTCCTCTGAACCTTCAGATTCCCCCCACTTACAGTCATGGGGAAACACAGGGCACCCGGTGAGACTCTGGGTGCCCAGGGACAAAGCTGCCTCCACTGAGGGACATGGGGGTCCCCCAGATTCCTGCCCCCGGGGAGCTTTGGCCCCTGCACCCCCCAACCCCCCCGCAGAGGTGTCCCCCCCATCACTGCAGGAGCTGCGGCAGTGCCAGGACCTGAAGGAGCTGTGCAAGAAGCACCTGAAGAGGCTCTTGGCTCTGCACAAGCACCTGGCAGCCGGGTGGGACCCCAGAACCCGGCACCCCCGAACCCAACCCCCCCTGCACCCCAAAATCCCAGCGGGGAGCCCCAAATACCCCCCGACCCAAACCCTGCAGCTCCAAAGCCTCCCTGGCTCAGCGCAGCCACCAGGACCCTCCTGAAATGGGGTGGTCTGAAAAGTGGGGTCCCCCAGAACCTGCCCTTGGGTTCCCCAAAATTCTTTGGGACCACAAATGCACTGTGGGCACCACAGCATTGCTTTGGGTTCAGTAATGATTTCAGGGGGTCAAAGGGGGTGGGCCCTCCAAAAGTGGCACCCCAATAAAGGGGCACCCCAAAACCACGCTGCCTCTGCAAAGGGCCCTGGAGGTACCCAAAGCAATCATGGTGACCTCCAAAATCCCGGGGTAACCCCAAATCTCCTTGAGGCAGCACAAGAGAAAGCAGTACCCCCAAATAGGGTCCCTGTAGCACCCCCAAAGTGAACTGCACCCCACCATCCCCCTGGGCCCCCCCAGATGAACACGGGACCAAAAATCCTGGAGGGACCCCACCAAACACCCCCACCCCCAACTGTGGGTGCACCAAAAAAGCTGCGCCACCCCCCCACCCCCCCCCCATGCCGCCTGCCCCAAATTGCTCCTTGTTGCCCCCAAACCGCACCCCATGGAGCATCCCTACTCCCCCCGGCTCTGGTATCAGGGAGAAGGGGGGGCGGACCTAGAGTGGAGGGGTGCTGGGCTTCCTTCATCTGCCATGGCCCTCAGTGGGGAACGGGGACACTGCTGGATCTGCTGCTGCACACCTGAAGGGAAATGGACTTGGAGCTGTGCCTCATTGTGCTTCACAGGGAATGGTTCAGGGAAGTCATCCTTGTGGTGAGAACTGAAAGGGCCAGAATCCCAGAGACTGCCTGCAGCACCTCCAGAGCACCTCCTGGACCTAGTCAGAGCTCATGCATCACAATGACCATGGGGCCATGGGGACCTCAGGGCTGGCTGATTCTGGAACTCCCTGTGTTGAGGTGTGTGAGGCCACAGAACTCCACAGAACCCATCATCAGAGGCACCAGGAGATAACAGCTGAGCCACAGAACACAAGCTGCTGGTGGAGGAGGCAAGAGCAGCTCCTCTGGTGGTTCCCATCTCAGTGTCTGGGTGCTGGTGACGCCTGTGGACACAGGAGCTTGGAATGAGGTGGGTGGCGATGGCGATCTTGGGATGCTTTAGGATTCTCTGCTGTGCAAATGTTGGTCACTCTCCACTTCTCGTAGGTGGCCATGACGCTCTATTCCATTGCCCAGGTTGAGCTGTGACCCCTCACATGATCCACCTCTGGACCAAAGGTACTGTGGAAGAACAGCCCATGAGGGACCTCCCTGAGCTGCCTGGGCAGAGGCTGGTTCCCCTGAGGCACCTCCCGTCGCACCCCTGGGTGCCCAGTGGCCATGGCCACCATGCTGCCGCCATCACAAAGCCGTGGTGGTCGCTGTTGAGACGCCCATTGTGACGGGGCCCCACGGTGAGCGGGGGCTATTTAAGGAGCGAGAGCTCTGCAGGAATCAGTGCAGAGGAGACCCCTCTCTCGGGAGGCTGCATCTGCCCTGGCTGCCCTACGCATCCAGGTCCGTGTTCTTTGACTTTGCAATGCTGGTTTAGTGTTGGCTTGAAAGACATTGTGGGTGCGTGCTGCAAAGGGAGGAGAAGGTGTCAGGAGATGTGCTGGTGCCATGCCAGCTGTGGGAGCAGGGCATGGGTGAGGAGGAGGCACTGGGCTTGTTCATGTGCTTGGAGCTGAGCTCTGCCTGCAGAGGTGCTGGGGGCGAAGCAGGAGCCTTCTGTGTGCAGGAGCTGCTGGTGCCAGAGGTGCTGAGAAGGTGTCAGGGCAGGAGAACTTCTAGCTCCCTGTCAGAGCCTGGGGCAGTGCAAGGCTCACCCCAGCTCCCAGGAACCCCCCTTAGTTTCATCCCCCCCTGAGTTGAGGGATAAGCTCATCGCCAGGATCCTCAAATGTATGATTTAGGGGTGACCAAACCTGCAGCCCCAAAACCTGGCAGGGTCCACCCAAATCTCCAGTTCCCCCCTCCCCAGTGATCTGTGGGGTGGATTTTGTTGGCTGTAGTCCCTGTTTGAGGGCTCCGGTGATCCCTCAAATGACTCTGCCCCCTGCAGAGATTGGAGACATTCCCATGAACCTCCAAATCCCCCAAACCTTCACTTCCCTTCTGAACCCCAAATCCCCCCCATTAACTGCCATGGGCCAACAGCGGCACTGAAGAGTCAGGGTACCCTGGGACAAATGTAACCCCTAGTTTTGGGACATTGGGGGTTCCCCAAATCCCTGCATCACATCGGGGATCTTTGGGGAATCCCCCCCAACTTCCAAATCCCCTCTGAACCCCCAAACTCTTCCCCTCAACACATCTCCACCTTGGAGGAACGTTGCTCACCCCAGGGTGACTCAGGGTGCCCTGGGACACAGGTACCCTCCTTTTTCGGCACATGGGATATCCCCCAATATAATGTGCCTCCTACAGTGAGTTTTGGGGAACCTCCCTGAACCTCCAAATGTTCCTAGAACCCTCAAATCCACCCGAACCCCCAAATTCCTGCCATTTATTGCTACGGGGCTGCCTAGGTCATCCAATGAGATGCGGCTGTCCTGGGATTGATGGACCCTCCACTTTCGGGAGACGGGGTTTCTCCGAAATAACTGAGCCACCCTGAGCCATTCTGGGGACCAGCCTGAATCCCCAAAATCCTCCCGGGATCCCAAAAAGTCTCCCCAAACCCAAACCCTGCAGCTCCAAAGCCACCTCATCTCAGCGTAGTGGCACAGACCCACTAAAAAAGGGGTGTCCTGAAAAGTGTGGTCCCCCCAGCACCTGCCCTGGGGGTCTTCCAAAATGCTCGGGGACCCCGAATCCACTGGGGGGACCCCAACATTGCTTTGGGTTCAGTAATGAATTCAGGGGGTCAGAGGGGGTGGATCTACCAAAAAGGGAACTCCTATAAAGGGGCCCCCCAAAACCACACTGCTCCCCAAAGGCCTCTGGAGGCACCCACAGCAATTGTGGTGCCCCCCAAAATCCTGGAGTTCCTTAAATCTCTCTGAAGCACCACAAGAGCAGGTAGGACCCCGAATGGGGGGCCTGGGGCAGCCCAAAAGTGAACCACACTCCACCATATTCCCAGGCCCTCCCAAATGAATCCAGGGACCAAGATCTTGGAAGGGCCCCATCAAACACCCCCTCCCCAAATGGGGATGCCCCAGAAAACTACTCCCCCCCCCCAACCCAAAGCCACCAGCCCCAAACTGCTTCTTGTTCACCCAAACCACATCCTATGGGGCACTACAACACCACCTGCTCCGGTATCAGGGAGCTGGGGGCAGCCCTTGAGTGGGGGGTTCAATTTTTGGGTGTTCCCCCCATAAGACAACAAGCAAGGAGGTCTGGTAGGGGATGAGCAGGAGCCTTGCAGCAGGGACTGGGAGCACTGGGATATTGAAACCCCAGCAGTATCTGGGGCTATAACGTATTGGTCTATACTGGTGCGAACTGTTCTGTGCTGCTCCATACAGGGATGCATCAATTTGCAGATGATACCAAGTGAGGTGGGAGCATTGATCTGCTGGAGGGTAGGAAGATCTGCAGAGGGATGTGGACAGGCTGGATCCATGGGCTGTGGCCAATGGGGTGAGGTTCAAGAAGGCAAAGTGCCGGGTCCTGCACTTGGGCCACAACAAGCCCAGCAATGCTCCAGGCTTGGGAAGTGCGGCTGGAAACTGCTCCTGGGAAAGGAGCTGGGGGTGCTGATTGATGGAGTTGAGCATGAGCAGCTTGTGCCCAGGCAGCCAGGAAGCCCCCAGCATCCTGGCCTGACTCAGCACCAGTGTGGCAGCAGGGTCAGGGCAGGGATTGTGCCCTTGAACTGGGCACTGGTGAGGCTGTACCTGGAATCCTGTGTTCAGGTCTGGGCCCCTCACTGCAAGAGAGACATTGAGGTACTGGAGCGGGGCCAGAGAAGGGCAACGGAGCTGGTGCAGGGCATGGAGCACAGTGTGATGGGGAAGGGCTGAGGGAGCTGGGGGGTTCTGATGGAGAAGAGAAGGGTCAGGGGGGACCTTATCGCTCCCTACAGCTGCCTGAGAGGAGGATGAAGATAGGAGGGGGCTGCGCCCTGCTCCTAAGGACAAGGGATGAGACAAGAGGAAAAGTCCTCAGGCTGCACCAGGGCAGGTTTACATGGAGCTGAGGAACAATTCCTTTCCCAGAGGGTGCTCAGCATTGGAACAGGCTGCCCAGGGCAGTGCTGCAGTCACCATCCCTGCAAGTGCTCACACACTGTGGTGATGAGGCCTCGGAGCCATGGGTTAGTGGTGGCCTTGGCAGTGCTGGGGTAAGGGTTGGACTGGATGAGCTTAAAGGGCTTTTCTATCAGGACTGATACTATGATTCTGTGATCCTTTCTGCTGAGGCACCAGGGAACCAGGTATTTTCTGTTGGTGTTCCCTCGGTGAAGGGAGGTGCTTCAAAACCTGGTGAGGGTTTGAAAGGCTGTTGTAACTCTGATGGCTCTGCATTTACAGGCATCTGCAGTAGTTTGGAAACTTCAGTCTGTCCTTCAGGTAATTTCATTTCCTCTGCCACCCCCGGTAGATAGGCATGCCATTTTCTGGCAGTGGGTCTGTGCAGCTCCATCCTGAGGAGCAGTTCCCTTTGGGATGCTGTCATGTCAATTGAATGGATTGAATGGATGCTTTGTACTGGTTGTTCTTGATTAGTGTTCTCAGTTTGTTTTACTGCTGGGAGTAAAGACAACAGTCCCTTTTCCCACTTCAAATATCTCAGTTCAGTGTCTTTGAAAGAGGCTTCTTGAACATTAATGCTCTTTTTGGTCCATCAGGGCTACTTTGATTAGGTCACTGTAAGAGCTATGCTCAGCAAACCCCCATTCTATTACGAGAGGGTGGTGGGGATGTACAGGCCCCAGTGGCTGGTATGGCTACAATTCCTGTATTAGGATATTTCCTACTTCCTCATGCTCTGGATTCCATTCCCATGTTTTCCCTTTCATAACAGTGACTACAGTGGGTGAGCAATGAGGATCCAGCTCCATGTATCCAGTATCCTGGAGGAGCCGTAAGCTGTTGTTATTCCTTCTTTAGAGGGGGGCATCTGCCCTTGTTCTGTTTTTCTGATGGTGTCTGCAGGAATCACTGCACTGCTGCTATCTACCAAGTACCCCCGATTTGACTGGTTTCTGCTTGGTTTCTGACATTGCTCAGGTGGAACTTCAACCTCTGCACCATGGAGTGCTTGCCACCCTGCTGTTGCTGCAGTTCTTTGTGGCAATCTCCTCTCATTAAAGTGTCATCTGTATAATGGTACATTTTCACCTTCTGAGGAAGTGAGACCTCCTGTGGGTTTGTGGTGTTCATGGGAGGGAGCTGAGTCCCCTCCCAGCCCCAGGGCTACAATCCCAGGATGAGATGCCTCACCTGACCTGGCTGAACCTCTTCCTTCAGCAGGGGTAAAGCAGATCCCAGCCTGTCCTGGCCTGGCTCTCCTGTCTGATGATGTGACAAGAAAGAGGCTACCCACAGAAGTGGCTGTGTCAGCATCCCTGGAGGTATTTCAAAGACATGTTCTAAGGGACATGGTTCATGTGTTGACTTGCCAGTGTTTGGTTAATGGTGGACTCAATGTTCTTAAGGCTCTTTTCCAACCCAGATGATTCCATGATTCTACAAAACGTTGTTGTTCAGACCAAACTTTGCCTCTCATCAGAGAAACGGCACTGCAGGAAGGCAGTGTGTCTGCCAGCTGAGGGAGGGACCACCAGTGCTTGCTTCAGGCTGTTTCCCATGGTGTTCCCTGGTGCCCCACAGAGCCCAAGGATGCTCTGAGTTAGCTGCTGCCGGGATGTGTTTCAGCAGCCATACGCTGCCTGCTTCCCTCTGCAGAGGGCTCCCAGTGTAGGTCATGACAGTCACGTCTGTCTTTGCTGCTTTACTGTTGGTCTTGTTTTCCACTTGTGATGTTGCTGTCTTCAAAGCCACGTCAGTTTGCATCCCCTGCTGCTTCCGTATCCATGCACCTTGTCTGACACACAGACTTTGTGTCAATGGAGGTCTGTCATTGTATTTGAGGTTGGGGTGACCATCCTGGAGAAGAGGAGGCTGCAGGGAGACCTTACTAAGCCCATACCTAAACAGGGCATACGGGAAATCTGGAGAGAGGCTTTTTACAAGGTTCTGTAGGGGCAGGACAAGGGGAATGGCTTTAACCTGACAGAGGGGAGAGTGAGATGAGATCTCGGGAGGAAGCTCTTCCCTGTGAGGGTGCTGAGGCGCTGGCACAGGGTGCCCAGAGAAGCTGTGGCTGCCCCATCCCTGCAGTGTTCAAGGCCAGGTTGGACACAGGGGCTTGCAGCAAGCTGCTCCAGTGGAAGGTGTCTGTGCCCGTGGCAGGGGTTGGAGCTGGATGAGCTTTAAGGTCCCTCCCACCCCTGTACATAAATCTTTAGTGCCTCTACAACTGAAGTGCTCCAGGGAGGTCAGGTTTTGAGAAAAGCTACTGGTGTGCTGACTGCACAGTGGGTTGGTGTGATCCTGAACAGGGATTAGAGCTCAGCTGAAGCAGTGACCCCTGGTGTCACAGAGAAGAGTGTGTGTTTCCTTCCTGGTACTGGTGAATTTCTTGGCAGAAAAAATCCTCGGTTTCTGGAGTCCCCATCTGTGCAGTTCCGAGCAGGGCACTGCAGGTACAGCTGAAAATTCCCTGCCTGTTTCCTTGGTACATGGCTGAGTTGCTTTGGAGATAAATCTGACTGTACAGATCTAACACCAAAAGGAATTGTTCACCTGCATGTGCAGTAGACACACAGATCTCTTGCTGTGTCATGTGCACTTGTCAGTTACTGAGGAAATTATCCATGGCCTGGGAAAGGAAGGAATTTTTAGTTCATTGTTCTTCCTGGTGAAACCTGTTGGGCTTTAGCATCTCGTTCCATATTTTCCATGGTAATTGGAATGTATTTCTGTTATGAAAGGTCAAATTTCATTCCCTCCTCCACTGTGTTCTGGGGGAAACAGCAAGAAGGGTCTCTGTCAGTCCATCCTTCTCACAGAGTGGTGTGGTCACCATTTGTCTCTGTGCCTCCAAACAGAGTAGTGCCGAATTCCAGTTCTAAATTGAGGGAAATGTTTGCTTGGTTTCCTCAGTTGTTAAGAGTTTGTTAAATGTGTTTATGTCCCATGATCTGTACGAGGAGGTTTCTGAAATGATGGTAGGGTGTAAAATTCGCCATAAAGTCCCTGTTGCTGTTGGTGACCATCCAAACAGGGTGAAACCCTCCTAGTCCTGTGCATGGTAAGGCTCTGGGTGCAGGGCAATGCAGCTGCAATTGCTGGAGGGATCTCCTGAAGCTGCTGCCTCGGACAGTCCATGGGATCTGTCAGGAGGACTCTCTTGGTTTCCCTGCGTAGATAAGGAGGAGGATGTGGTGCAGAGCAGGGCTTCCCTCTGCACCATGCGAGGGACAGGACAAGGCAGGTCCCTTGTCCCGGGCTGGCTGCAGGGTGTGAATGTGGGTGTGCAGCCAGGGGTGCCCAGCGCTGTCCTTGTGAGCAGGGTCCCTGCAGCCCAGGGGCTGTGTGCCAGGGCAGGGACTCTGCCACCTGCCAGGGTCAGCACTCAGCCTGCCCGGGAGCTCCCCACTGCACTGGGGGAGAAGCTGTGGGGGAAGGAAGAACCCCTGGCAGGGAAGAAAAAGTGTTGTTGTGCACTGGAGAGGGTGCTGTGTGGGTGAAGCTGCTCCGAGCTCCACATCACTCTGAGCACGTTTGCAGAGGGTCCTTCTAAGAGAGACACTGAGGCAGAGTTTACCTGATAGGTAAGGATGTGAGCTCTGATGTTTTTCCCTCTTGGTGGGCAGGTTGGGCAGTGGGAGCTGGGAATTTACTTCTCTGCTTTGGAGAAGGCACCGAAAGTCTCATCAGGACTTGTGTGAGCTGCTCCTGAGCCCCTGCACAGGCAGAGATGGCCCTGGGCAGAGCCCGGCTGCCAGGAGGGGTGTGCAGGGCAGAGCTGAGCACACAGCCCATGGGATGGGCTCTGGGAGCACTGAGAGGGAGCAGAGGTGGGCCCAGAGCAGCAGCTCCTGGCAGGGACAGCTCCAGGCAGCAGAGACGTGGGCAGGGATTGGGGGAAAAGTGCAGCCCAGGCCTGGGGAGGGTGCGTTCAGGCAGCTCTCTTGGTGTCTGGCACTGGAGGTGGCTGCTGGCCATGCTGTGCTGGGCAAGGAGCTGACTGTCTCTCTAGAAAGTGCAGGGCCACTGAAAACCAGAGTGATGGACTCTGCAGCAACCTTGAGTAGGCACTAACCCACAGACAGTTGAGGTCTTTTGTCCGTCCCTTTGCCTTCAAAAACTTACTTGGGAAATTTATCCCTAAAAAAGTCATTGTTCAGATGTGGCACTGGGAAAGCAAACAAAGCAACCACCCTCAGAGACAAACATGACCAAGTCGTGCTGAGCTCCCCTCTGCAGCCTCAAAGTGTTGAGTCGTGACTGTGTAAATTGAACTTCTGTATCTGACATCCCTCCTGCCCTAACCTGTCACTGTCTGTTTCTCCTCTGACAGTGCCCCATGCCCAGAGGCATCAGATGTCCAACGGCAGCTCCATCACCCAGTGCCTCCTCCTGCCCTTCGCAGACACACGGGAGCTGCAGCTCTGGCACTTCTGGCTCATCCTGGCCATCCCCCTGGCTGGCTCCTGGGCAACAGCCTCATCATCACCAGCACAGCCTGCGACCAGCACCCCCACACCCCCAGGTACTTCTTCCTCCTCAACCTCTCCCTGCTGGACCTGGGCTGCATCTCCACCACTGCCCCCCTATCCAAGGCCAATTCCCTCTGGGACACCAGGGATATCTCCTACACAGCTTGTGCTGCACAGATCTTTTTCTTTCTCTTTTTTCTCGTAGCTGAGTTTTATCTTCTCACCATCGTGTCCTATGACCGCTACGTGGCCATCTGCATGCCCCTGCACTACGGGAGCCTCCTGGGCAGCAGAGCTTGTGTCTACATGGCAGCAGCTGCCTGGGGCACAGGGTTTCTCCATGCTCTGCTGCACACAGGCAATACATTTTCACTGCCACTCTGCCAAGGCAATGCTGTTCTACTGTGAAATCCCCCGGATCCTCAAGCTCTCCTGCTCACATTCTTATAGTAGGTAAGTTGGAATGATTGTTTTTTCTGCTTTTTTATTTTTGGGGTGTTTTGTTTTCATTGTGGGTTCCTATGTGCAGATCTTCAGGGCTGTGCTGAGCATCCCCTCTGAGCAGGGATGCCACAAAGCCTTTTCCACGTACCTCCCTCACTTGCCCATGCTCTCCCTGTTTGTCAGCACTGGTGCGTTTTCCTACCTGAAGTCCTCCTCCATCTCCTCCCCATCCCTGTATCTGGTGCTGTCAGTGCTGTAGTCGGTGGTGCCTCCAGCAGTGAACCTCCTCATCTGCAGCCTGAGGAACCAGGAGCTCAAGGATGCTGTGAGGAAGCTGGTGACTGGGTGTGTTTCAGCAGCCATACACTGCCTGCTGTCCTCTGCAAAGGGCTCTCAGTGCAGGTCATGACAGCCCATGTCTGTTTTTGCTGCTTTACATTTGGTTTCCGTTTTCCACTTGTGATGTTCCTATCTTCAAAGACATGTCAGTTTTCATCCCCTGCTATTTCAGGATCTGCCCACCTTGTCTGACCCACAGACTTTGTGTTAATGGGGGTCTCTCATTGTATTTAAGCGCAATAAACCATTCCGCAGCAACTTCTTCTCTGTGATATGTCCTCACATGGCTGGAATGAAGGGGAATGGGATCAGCTTTCTGGCTGCTCCAGCTCTGCGATGGCTGCTCTGTGCCTGGAGCAGGAAGAGGTCTTGGGAAGCCCTTGAAGTCCCCAAGGACAGGGCTGCTGTGCTGGTGTGGGTAGATGGGATGGCATGGGGGGGCTGCAGAGCTCTCAGGGTGTCCTGGGCAGGAGAGCAGGGGACTCCCCTGCAATGGCACAGGCTGGGGCTGCCTGGGTGAGAGCACCCGTGGGAAAGGTCTGGGTGGGCAGGAGCTGGACAGGAGGCAGCGTGTGCCCTGGCAGCAAGAGAGGACAGCAGCATCACAGGCTGTATGAGCAGGAGCATGGGAGGAGAACAAGGGAAGGGATGCTCTGGAATGCTCCATCCAGGGTTCAGATCCCCAGTTCAGGAATGCTGTTGGCAAGCAGGAGTGGGTTTAGCAACAGGCCCACAGGACAGGCAGGGACTGGAGCACGGTGCCTGTTGGGAGAGGCTGGGGGAGCTGGGCTTGTCCACCCTGGAGAAGGGAAGGCTGATGGGGACCTGAGTTCTTGGGAAGGGAACTCTGTTGTGAACTGGCTGCCTGTACCTGCAATGAGGACATGGAGAATACAGGGCCGGGCTCCTCACCATGGTGCGTGATGGGAGGACAAAATGTAATGGGGGAAAGTGACAGAGGAGAGGTTCAGCCAGGACAGAAGCAAACCTTGTTCCCATAGGCTCAGGTAAGTGCTGCCTCAGGTCCCGCAGAGAGGCTGTGCAGTCTCTGGCCTTGGGGATTTCCAACTCAGACTGAATCAAGCCTTGAACCACTTGCTCTAATCCTATTCCTGATGGGTTGGACTTGAGACCTGCTGGGGTCCCTTCCAACCTCTGTTCACTTACGATCCTACAATGATGGGCTTATGAAGGGTCACAAAGATGCTCTGACGTCTGAAACATGTCTCCACACATCTTCTCCAGATGAAGACAAGCTGAGATAGCAAGGGGTGCTCAGCCTGAAGAAGAGAAGGCTCCAGGGAAGCATCTTAGCAATCTGCCCATACCTAAGCAGGGCCTACAGGAAACCTGGAGAGGGGCTATTTGCAAAGGTGAGCAGTGACAGGAAGAAGTAGACTGACTTTAAGCTGAGAAAGGGGGATAAGATCAGACATTACTAAGGAGTTCTTCTTTGTGAGGGTGTTGAAGCGCTGGCACAGGGTGCCCAGAGAAGCTGTGGCTGCCCCATCGCTGGCCGTGTTCAAGGCCAGGTTGGAAGGTGCTCGGAGTAACTTGCTCTTTGGGCCACTCTAAAACACCCCCATAACACCCAGAAACACCCCCTCACACAAAACAGCAAGTCTAGTGTCTGCAAGGAAAATGATTCTTATCCCCATTGAGGGTGCCCAAGCACAGTCACTGTATCTCACGAACAAGATTCCACCAGAGCTGAGAATAATGAGTCTGCTAGTTTGATGGCTGCCACCAAATAGTTCAGGAGTGCCTTTGCACCTGCATCAGGACCGCCAGAAAACACCCAATTTAGCGCAGTGTCTATAATCTCCCAAGTGTGGCCATGCAGTGTTGGTTTGTTCCTTCTCACACCCTTTCCCCTGACCAGAAGAGTTGAGGACGGCCCCTACCTGGGTCCCCATACCCTTGAGTAGAGAGCATTCTGGAGGGCAGATTTTGTCTAGTTAAGCCCACCAGCACTTTTGGATCACTGACCTATGCTGCGCTTGAGCATTCTGGGCATCTCCCCACTGCCCCAGTCCTGCCAGCCCATCTATGCCAAGCACTTACAATCACATGAGGGAAGCAGAGTAATAAGGACCTATTTCATAAACTTCAAATGCTCAGGAATACTAAGGCCATAAAGGACAGAATCACAGAATATCTCCCTACTGAACACAAGTGTACGCATCGTCTCTTTCACACTGCTACCTCCTGAGCTCTTCAATGCTTATTTCTAGTCAAGGTGGTTTGAATCCTACTAACTCTTAAAGCTGTCATAATGCAATTAGAGAAACCCAAGGTGGATGAAACTATATTTAATGAAGTCACCTGTTAGAAACATGCATGCCAGGAGGTAAATTGCTCTTTTGTTACATTGATTCTCAATTACCTTTATGCAGATGTTGGTTTGGGGCTGCAGCTGTGGAGCTGTTGGTGAGTCACATCCAATGCAAGTGGCTGTATTCACTGGCAGCAGATGTCTGCATTCAAGACATGGTGCCACCTGAAGAAAAAGCCACATCACACCATGTCATTAAGGTTATCCAGAGGTTTTCAGGATTTTCCTGGTTAGAGTCTGCAGCAGCAAAGTCAGCAGAACCATAGCAGCTGATAGCTGCAGCTGCTGGTACTGATCCTTACAGACCAAGGGCTGTTGAGAAAATATGAAGACAACTGGAATGACTGACTTTACTGACAGCCAGAACTAGGCCAGAATGGCACTAAGTTAGCTTTCAGTAAAATAAAAAGCCAGAGAGAAGGCAGTTACAGGCATCACTGTAAAACCTTTGAGCTCTTTCATATAGGCCCCCAGCAGCCAATTCTCCAGATTTGAGACATGATGGATCTTCTACAGCTATGACACCAGCAGTAGTTACAAATTAACTGCACTAGTTAGCACTGCAACAAGGTGCATATGCAGGTCCTGAAGATGCAGTGGTTGTTGTTGCAGCATGAAGAGGAACCTGAATTTGGTCATGTTTCCTGACACTGGTGAAGACAACACAACTCAGTTTTGCAGTCTTACCCTTACTAACATGTATGGCACTTGAAGGAATCTATGGTTCATTTTGCCCATCATTTAAGAATTACATCCAGTGCTAAAGGCATTGAACAAAACCGCAGAATCCCAGAATCCCAGACTGGATTGGGTTGAAAGGGACCTTAAAGCTCATCCAGCTCCAACCCCTGCCACAAGTAGGGACACCTTCCACTAGAGCAGCTTGCTCAAAGCCCCTGTGTGCAACGTGGCCTTGAACACTGCCAGGGATGGGGCAGCCACAGCTTCTCTGGGCAAGAGTCTGCCACTGTCTCACTACCCTCAATGTGAGGAATATTTTCCTAATATGAAATGAAATTAAATCAAATTAATGAAATTAAATCCTCATTCCACTTGGAACCATTGTGTGTCCTTAAATATGATACTGGAGCTGAAAAAGCATCTGACATTTCAGGCAAATAACAGGCTCATCATTATTTGACTAATGGTCAGTGCAGGGATTAAAATGGAATAGCATAGAACTGCATAGCACAGCACCACACAGCATAGAAGAGCACAGCATAGCATACTACAGTACAGCATCGCACAGCCATGGAGATCCTACTGCCCTGATAATGCAGTATCTGGAGGTGAGCTCACCCCCAGTCGGCAGTGCGGATCAGCAGAGCCCCAGGTTCTGGGCAAACCCTGGCTCATGCAGTTGGCTGTGTCCCATCTGCCTTGACAAACTGCCACCACAATCCGCAAGTGGCCCGTGCCCACTGCGCCTTGAGGCTGGGATGCAAAGGAGAGAATTACAAGGGTGCCCCTGTCACACTGGGGAACCCCAAATGTGGGTTTACACGGGGTTCTCACACCCTTCAAACGGCCACGTACCACATACTTGGACTAAGCACAAGCACCCTCACTACCAATTACTAGTCCTAGTCAAACTCTGTCAGGCGCCCATGCTACTGCTGCTGCAGCCCTGCTCTTGTCTAGTGATGCAGATGTCCCTGGAGCCAGTCCTGCAAGAGATACTGATTAAGGGTGTGCAGGACAGTGGGAAGGTTTCAAAGACATGCTGGACGGGATGGGATTCTGCCATTATTTCTGCTGTGCTGCAATACCCCTTCTCCTTCACAGACAGCTCTAAGATACCCTAAAGAAAAGTCCTCGTTCCAGGGCTGGGATGAAGCTTCCAGTAAAAATCCACTACCTCATAGCATTACAGTGTACATATAAATATATATATGCACATACATACTGAAAAGACCTATTAATACTTAATTAAGACTGGCTGATCTAGTTTTTAGGGTGAAGAAAAATGTCATAACACGCCTTATGGATCCCACCAACTAGGGTCCCAAAGGCCAGTGACAGGGTGGCGAGAGGCAGCAAAGATGCCATCCCAGGGGGATCAGTCTGCTGGGAGGGGGGAGGAAAAAACAACCCAAAAGGGCCACTAGCCCCTTTCCCCTTTCTACCACTGGGGAAGGTTGGGAAGCACGCACGTCAGCATTGCAAGACCAGCGGTGCTGACCCCATCCCTTACCCTTGCACATGAAATTCACCTCCCCAAAAAACACAGCTGGGAGGGAAACCCTCGTGGGCAGGGGAAAGCATTGTTCAGGACAGGAGATCACCAGCAGGGCAGGAAAGCATTGCAAGGGACAGCTGCTGTGCCTGACAAACCAAAGCCCCACGAGGCTGCTGAAGCAGGCAGGACTGGTGGAACTGGGGCAAAGCCCGAGGGAGGGGGCAGTTGGCTCCTGCCCAACTGACATTGACCAACTGCCATGGCAGGTACTGCAGCAGCTCCCGCTCCTCCGGCTGCTCCTGCCCTCCAGGTAACCCCCAGGCTCCTCTGCCTGCCAAGCTCTCACTCCAGCACCTCTCTGCTTCTCCCAACAGAGAGGTTCCCTCTCCAGATGCCCATGGCATCAGAGATGCCCGGCGTGAGCTTCACTGCTGCAGCCGTGCCGCCTCCTGTGCGTGCCTGTGGGCTGCCCTCTGTCCCGGGGCTGCCGATATCCGATAAGTCTGACCAGATCCAGCAGCTCCCCAAGGAGCCAGCAGCAGTGGCAGGGCTGGGGAACAATCAGAACAGCATCCCCAGCACCCATGATGTGAGTGCCTTGCTCAGTGCTCTCCCTGACCTGAGAACATCGTGGAGGGCAGCTGCCACAAGGAGCCAACAGCAGTGGCAGGGAAGGCAGACAATGAGGACATCACCACCAACATCTAGTGACACGAGTGCCTTGCTCAGTGCACACTGAATGTGATCCCTTCCATGGTGGCTGAACACCCATCACTGTGCAGGATGCCTTGTGGCACCTGTCCCCACTGCCCTGGATTTGAGGATCTGAACCTGACTCCTTTTGATCACCACGTTAATGAAGAATGGACTTGGATCAAACTGGACAAGTGCCGCAGCGATGGAATCGGAACTGGCTTCAGCATCTAACAATCCTATACCACACACCATCCATCCTTCGTGCCTGGAGAGACTGGTGTGAGAAGAGCGAGAAGAGGATGGCAGCAATGAGGCCAGCACCTTCCTCATCCTCGCCTGGCCCACCGGTACCGCCACGTAGCGGTCATAAGACATAATGGTGAGGAGGGAATACTCTGCTGAAATGAAAAAGAGAAAGACAAAGAGCTGTGCAACCCAACCTGTGTAGGAGAAGGCCCTGGTGTCCCTGAGGGAATTGGCCATGGATTTGAGACAGTGGTGGAGATGCAGCCCAGGTCCAGCAGGGAGAGGTTGAGGAGGAAGAAGTACCTGGGGGGTGTGGAGGTGCTGGTCGCAGGCTGTGCTGGTGATGATGAGGCCGTTGCCAGCGAGCACAGCCAGGGAGATGCTCAGGAAGAGCCAGAAGTGCCAGAGCTGTAGCTTCCACGTGTCAAATGATTGGAGGAGGAACTGGGTGATTGAGCTGCTGTTTGGCATATTGTGCCTCAGGACATGGAACCTTTTCCATGGAAAAGTGGAGGGAGAAATTATGGCAAACTTCTGAGCAAATCCACTGCATTTCTCATAGAAATCCCCCCAACAGAAATGTATTTCCTATCTCTGGTTTGTGCTGGCTGAGAGTGCTGTGAGGAGCAGGACCTCTGCCATGGAGTCAGCTTTGCTTTGATTCAAGGATCTCCTGCTGCAAGCTCAGAAGTGATACATCCCTACTAGAAGGAAGTGCTGCAGGAGGGCCAGGAGACTTCTATGGATGATGGATAAGGAGCTGCTGAGGAAAATCCAAAGGAAAAAAAGAGGCTTATAAGAGGTGGAAGCAAGGACAGGCAGCCTGGGAAGAATAGAGGGATATTGTCTGGGAAGCTAGGGACCAGGTCAGGAAAGCTAAGGCCCACTTAGAATTAAACTTGGCTAGGGATGCCAAAGATAATAGGAAGGTATTCTATGGGTACATTGCAAATAAAAGACCGACTAGGGACAACGTGGGCCCTCTCCAGAAGCTATCGGGAGAACTGGCTACCCTGGATTTGGAGAAGGCTGAGCTTCTTAATGACTTCTCTGCCTCAGTCTTCACTGGCAAATGCTCTGACCACACCACCCAAGTCTTGGAACGCAGATGCAGGGACTGCGAGAATGAAGATCCTGGGCCCACTGTAGGAGAGGATCTGGTTTGAGACCATCTTAGGAACCTGAACATACACAAGTCCATGGGACCTGATGAAATCCATCCGCGGGTCCTGAAGGATCTGGCAAATGAAGTTGCTAAGCCACTGTCCATTGTATTTGGAAAATCATGGCAGTCAGGTGAAGTTCCCGATGACTGGAAAAAGGGAAATATAACCCCCATTTTCAAGAGGGAGAAAATGGATGAGCCGGGGAACTACGGACCAGTCAGCCTCACCTCTGTGCCTGGAAAAATCTTGGAGTGGATTCTCCTGGAAGGCATGCTGAGGCACATGAAAAACAACAAGGTGGTTGGTGACAGCCAGCATGGCTTCACTAAGGGGAAATCCTGCCTGACTGATCTGGTGACCTTCTATGATGGGGCTGTGGCACTGATGGACAGGGGTAGAGCAGCTGATGTCATCTACCTGGACTTGTGCAAAGCGTTTGACACTGTCTCACATGACATCCTAGTTTCTAAGTTGGAGAGACATCAATTTGATAGGTGGACCACTTGGTGGATAAAGAACTGGCTGGATGGCCGCACGCAAAGGGTTGTGCTCAATGGCTCAATGTCCAGCTGGAGACCAGTAACGAATGGCGTCCCTCAGGGTTTGGTGCTGGGACCGGTCTTGTTCAATATCTTTGTTGGTGACATGGACAGTGGGATTGAGTGCGCCATCAGCAAGTTTGCTGATGACACCAAGCTGTGTGGTTCGGTTGATACGTTGGAGGGAAGGAATGCCATCCAGAGGGACCTTGGCACGCTTGTGAGGCGTGCTGATGCCAACCTGATGAAGTTTAACCATGCCAAATGCAAGATCCTCCACCTGAGTCGGAGCAATCCCAGGCACAGCTCCAGGTTGGGCAGAGAAGAGATTCAGAGCAGCCCTGCGGAGAAGGACTTGGGGGTGTTGATTGATGAGAAAATGAACATGAGCTGGCTGCAGTGGCCTTCTATGATGTAGCTATGGAACTGATGGACAGGGGTAGAGCAGTTGATGTCATCTACCTGGACTTGCGCAAAGCGTTCGACACTGTCCCGCACAACATCCTAGTCTCTAAGTTGGAGAGACATCAATTTGATAGGTGGACCATGCTTGCAGCCCAGAAAGCCAACCCTATCCTGGGCTGCATCAAAAGGAGTGTGACCAGCAGGTCCAGGGAGGTGATCCTGCCCCTCTACTCTGCTCTTGTGAGACCTCACTTGGAGTATTGTGTGCAGTTCTGGTGTCCTCAACATAAAAAGGACAAGGAACTGCTGGAACAAGTCCAGAGTAGGCCGCGAGGATGATCAGGGGACTGGAGCACCTCCCGTATGAAGATAGGCTGAGAAAGTTGGGGCTGTTCAGCCGGGAGAAGAGAAGGCTGCGTGGAGACCTCCTAGCAGCCTTCCAGTATCTGAAGGGGGCCTATAAGGATGCTGGGGAGGGACACTTCATGAGGGACAGTAGTGATAGGACAAGGAATAACGGGTTCAAACTTAAACAGGGAAAGTTTAGATTGGATATGAGGAAGAAATTCTTTACTGTAAGGGTGGTGAGGCACTGGAGTAGGCTGCCCAGGGAAGTTGTGAATGCTCCATCGCTGGTGGTGCTCAAGGCCAGGTTGGACAGAGCCTTGGGTGACATGGTTTAGTGGGAGGTGCCCCTGCACATGGCAGGGGGGTTGGAATGTGATGATCTTAAGGTCCTTTCCAATCCTAACTATTCTATGATTCTATGTTTGTATAATGCAGTGGATTGCCAGCTCTGATGCTCACAAGGGATGTCAAATGAAATCCAACTTGATTGTAAAGTTCAGTACTTGCTCTCATGACTCGACTGAGTCTGGGCTGCAGAAGAGAGGCTCTGCATGGCCTCAGAATCATTTTGACTGTGTTATTTCTTTACTGTCATAACAATGCTGAGGCTTTTTTCTAGGGGAAAATTCCTTCCCTGCATGACTGAAAACCTGAAGATTGTTGAAAGAGAGAGAAGATCTCAGCTCTTTGTAGCTTAGTGCAGAGGCAGGAGAGATGCAGTGTCTGTCAGTCCTTTCCCATTTGCCCCTCCCCTTAAACTTGCACTGCCTGTAAGATGCCTTCACACTCAAATTGGTCCTAAGAACAAACATTGGTCCTGTACTGAGAGCAGGGCAGCACGGTTTCAAAGGGCAGGTCACGGAGCTCCCATGGAGAGAAGCAAAGGACTGTGCCCAGCACAGCATGGCCAGCAGCCACCTCCAGTGCCAGACACCAAGAGAGCTGCCTGAACGCACCCTCCCCAGGCCTGGGCTGCACTTTCTCCCCGCTCCCTGCCCACGTCTCTGCTGCCTGGAGCTGTCCCTGCCAGGAGCTGCTGCTCTGGGCCCACCTCTGCTCCCTCTCAGTGCTCCCAGCACCCATCCCATGGGCTGTGTGCTCAGCTCTGCCCTGCACACCCCTCCTGGCAGCAGGGCTCTGCCCAGGGCCATCTCTGCCTGTGCAGGGGCACAGGAGCAGCTCAGATAAGTCCTGATGAGACTTTCGCTGCCTTCTCCAAAGCAGAGAAGTAAATTCCCAGCTCCCACTGCCCAACCTGCCCACCAAGAGTGAGAAAAATCAGAGCTCAGCATCCTTCCCTATCAGGCAAACACTGCTTCAGGGTCTTTCAAAAGGACCCTCTGCAAACGTGCTCAGAGTTACTGGGGATTGGAGCACCATCACCCACTCAGCACTTCCCCTCCCTGCCAGGAGTTGCTCTATTCCCCCACAGCTTCTCCCCCAATGCTGTGGGGAGCTCCCGGGCAGACTGAGTGCTGACCCTGGCAGGCAGCAGAGTCCCTGCCCCGGCACACAGCCCCTGGGCTGCAGGGACCCTGCTCGCAAGGACAGTGCTTGGCACCCCTGGCTGCACACCCACATTCACACCCTGCAGCCAGCCCGGGACAAGGGACCTGCCTTGTCCTGTCCCTCGCATGGTGCAGAGGGAAGCCCTGCTCTGCACCACATCCTCCTCCTAACCCTAACCCTAACCCTGCCCCGGCCCTGCTGCCACACTGGTGCTGAGCCAGGCCAGGATGCTGGGGGCTTCCTGGCTGCCTGGGCACAAGCTGCTCATGCTCAGCTCCATCAATCAGCACCCTCAGGTCCTTTCCCAGGAGCAGTTTCCAGCCGCTCTTCCCCAAGCCTGGAGCGTTGCAGGGCTTGTTGTGGCCCAAGTGCAGGACCCGGCACTTTGCCTTCTTCAACCTCATCTCATTGGCCACAGCCCATGGATCCAGCCTGTCCACATCCCTCTGCAGAGCTTCTTACCCTCCAGCAGACCAATGCTTCCACTCGACTTGGTGTCATCTGCAAATGTACACATCCCAGTATGGAGCAATACAGACCAGTTTGCACCAGTACAGACCAATACAGGTCACTATGTCCCCAGATACTGCAGGGGTTTCAATATCCCAGTCCTCCCATTCCCCTTATCTTCCACCAGACCTCTTTTCTGGAGTTCTTTTGGTTGGGAAAGCCCAAATTAGGCACCCCCGCCACTCTAGTTTTGTCCCCCAGCTCCCTGATACTGGGATGGGGGGAGTTGTAGTCCCCCATGGAGTGTGTTTTGGGGACAAAAAGGAACAATTTGGAGCTTGTGGCTTTGGGTAGAGATCTGCGTTTCGGGTGCATCCCCATTGGGGTGGGGGTGTTTGGTGGGTCCCCTCCGGGATTTTGGGTCCCCAGATTCATCTGGGAGGGCCCAGGATGATGAGAGGTGCGGGTCACTGGGTCTGCCCCAGGCACTTCTTTGAGGGGTCCTGCCTGCTCTTGTGGTGCTTCAGGGAGATTTGGGGTACCTCAGGATTTTGGGTGGCACCATGATTGCTTTGTGTGCCCTGAGGTCCCTTTTGTGGGGCAGCATGGTTTTGGAGCGCCCCTTTATTGGGGTGCCCCTTTTGGTGAATCCACCCCCTCTGGACCCCTGAATTCACTACTGATCTCCAAGCAATGCTGGGGTCTCCCCAGTGGATTTGGAGTCCCTGAGCATCTTGGGGGACCCCCAGGGTGGGTGCTGGGGTGACTCTACTTTTCAGGGCACCTTATTTTTAGCGGGTCTGTGCCACTACGCTGAGCTGGTTCTGCTTTGGAGCTGCAGGGTTTGTGTTTGGGGGGATCTTAGAGGATCCTGGGAGGATTTTGGAGTTTTTGGCTGCTCTCCAAAATGCCTCAGAGTAGACCAGTTACTTGGGGAATCCCCATCACCTGGAAATGGGGGGTTCATCAATCTCAGGGCAGCTGAATCTCATTGGATGACCTAGATAGCCACATTGCCATAACAGGGAGGAATTTGGGGGTTGGAGGGATTTGGGGGTTCAAGAAATATTTGGAGATTCGAGGGAAGATCCCCAAAACTCACTGTAGGAGGCACATTATATTGGAGGATCTCCCATGTGCCAAAAATGGGGGGTATCTGGGTCCCAGGGCACCCTGAGTCGCTCTTGGGTGAGCAACGTTCCCCCAGGGTGGAGATGTGTTGAGGGGAAGAGTTTTGGGGTTCAGAGGGGATTTAGGCAATGGGGGGATCCCCAAAGTTCCATGGGGTGGTGCAGGGATTTGGGGAACCCCCAATGTCCCAAAACGAGGGGTTACATTTTTCTCAGGGTACCCTGACTCTTCAGTGCTGCTGTTGGACCATGGTAGTAAATGGGGGGGGGAGGGGGGATTTGGGGTTCAGAAGGGAAGTGGAGGTTTGGGGGGATTTGGAGGTTCATGGGAATGTCCCCAAGGTCTGCAGGGGGCAGAGTCATCTGAGGGACCACCGGAGCCCTCAAACAGGGGCTACAGCCAACAGAGACCACTCCACAGATCACTGGGGAGGGGGGAGCTGGAGATTTGGATGGACTCTGCCAGGTTTTGGGGCTGCAGGTTTGGTCACCCCTAAATCATACCTGTGAGGATGCTGGTGATGAGGTCATCCCTCAAGCCAGGGGGGGATGAAACTAAGGGGAGTTCCTGGGAGCTGGGATGACCCCCTTGCACACTCGCAGGCTCTGACAGGGAGCTAGAAGTTCTCCTGCCCTGATACCTTCTCAGCACCTCTGGCACCAGCAGCTCCTGCACACAGAAGGCTCCTGCTTCACCCCCAGCACCTCTGCAGGCAGAGCTCAGCTCCAAGCACAGGAACAAGCCCAGTGCCTCCTCCTCACCCATGCCCTGCTCCCACAGCTGGCATGGCACCAGCACATCTCCTGACACCTTCTCCTCCCTTTGCAGCACGCACCCACAATGTCTTTCAAGCCAACACTAAACCAGCATTGCAAAGTCAAAGAACACGTACGTGGATGCGCAGGGCAGCCAGGGCAGATGCAGCCTCCTGAGGGAGGGGTCTCCTCTGCACTGGTTCCTGCAGGGCTCTCACTCCTTAAATAGCCCCCGCTCACCGTTGGGGCACCATCACAATGGGCGTCTCCACAGCGACCACCACTGCTTTGTGATGGCGGCAGCATCGTGCCCATGGCCACTGGGCACCCAGGGGTGCGATGGGAGGTGCCACTGGGGGACTAGCCTCTGCCCAGGCAGCTCAGGGAGGTCCCTCATGGGCTGTTCTTCCACAGTACCTTTGGTCCAGAGGTGGATCATGCGAGGGGTCACAGCTCCACCTGGGCAATGGATCAGGGAGTCACGGCCCACTATGAGAAGTGGAGAGTGACCGACATTTGCACAGCAGAGAATCCTGGAATCCCAGAGAGGGTTGGGGTGGAAGGGACCTTAAAGCTCATCCAGTTCCAATGCCTGCCATTGGCAGGGACATCTTCCACTAGAGCAGCTTGCTCCAAGCCCCATCCAAGCTGGCCCTGAACGCTGCCAGCTGTGAGGCAGCCACAGCTTCTCTGGGCCCTCTGTGCCAGTGTCCCACCACCCTCATAGGGAACAACTTCTAAGATCTCTTCTCAGTCTCCCCTCTCTGTTAGGTTAAAGCCTCTCCCCCTTCTCCCATCCACTCAGGCCCTTGTTCTCCCCACAAGAGATGAGGGAAAACCCCAGGATTCAAGGAAGCCGGAGCTCTCGGCTGCTGGCTCAGCCAGCGCAACTCGCACACCGACTCCAAAGCAGCCACTCTGGGGAAGTCACTTGGCATGTTCTTGGAATCTCCTAAAGCACCCCAAGATCATCATTGCCATTCTCCTCTTTCCAAGCTCCTGTGTCCACAGGCGTCGCCAGCACCCAGACACTGAGATGGGAACCACCAGAGGAGCTGTTCTTGCCTCCTCCACCAGCAGCTTGTGTTCTGTGGGGCAGATGTTATCTCCCACTGTCTCTGATGGTGGGTTCTGTAGGGTTCTGTGGCCTCACACACCTCAACACAGGGAGTTCCAGAATCAGCCAGCCCTGAGGTCCCCATGGCCCCATGGTCATTGTGATGCATGAGCTCTGACTGGGTCCAGGGGGTGCTCTGGAGGTGCTGCAGGCATTCTCTGGGATTCTCTAGGGGCTTCCCTGCCATGCTCTGTGGTTTCTCAGGATGCTCTGTGTGTGCTTTAGGGGTCACCACAGTCCAAATCCCACCCAAATCTGGCAAACTGGGGGTTTGTTGGATATTTTTTACTTCAATCTTTCTACGGGCAGGGAGCATTTTCTCAGTCCTGACCCTCATTCAATAGAAGTACTCTCCATCTCCTCAAATCTATATTAAATCTGTGGTAAATAAAGACAGAGCTGCCTCTCTGCATGCCTTGAGGCAGGATAGACCTACTGCCAGACAGATACCTTTCAACCTGTGACAGTGTTCCACCACACTCACAGGGAAGAGCTTCCTTCTGAGGTCTCATCTTCTTCACCCCCCTCTGTCAACTTAAAGCCTCTCCCACTTGTCTAATCACTACATGCCCTTGTAAGGAATCCTGCTCCAGCTTTCTTGGAGGCCTCAAACAGATATTGGAAGGCAAACTCATTGTCTAAGTCATCATCTAAATTATCACTTACATCATCTTCAAATCATTGGGAATTCACAGTTGATTAAAATTCAACTATTTCTAAATCACCACTGGATTCCCATGTGATTTTAATTCAGTCGCTGATTAATTACCACTGGTCATTAATAAGGCCCTTTCAGTTATCCCCACAAGGATGACTTCTCTGAACCATTCCCCAGGGAAGCACAATGAGGCACAGCTCCAAGTCCTTTTCCCTTCAGGTGTGCAGCAGCAGATCCAGCAGTGCCCCCATTTCCCACTGAGGGCCATGGCAGATGAAGGAAGCCCAGCACATCCCGGCTGGGTGCAAAGAGAGCTGCAGAGAAGGTTCCCGAGAGCAGGAAAGCTCCTGGCACAGGGACTATCCCAGCTCCAGCTCCAGCTCCAGCCTACACTGGATGCTCTGCGCCTCCTGCCCTTGGTGGCAGAGTCACAGTGGGGCCCTTTGTGAGCCGGTCTGTGACAGTCCCCGGCGTGTGGTCAAGTCCCATGCGCTGCCCTTCCCTCCCTCTGCCCACATCCCTCCATCCCACAGGGGGGCAGAGAGATTCCGCAGCTGCCCCTGGGGGAAACTGGGGGGAGTCAACTGGGAGGCCCAGATCCCTGCTCGGGGCAGACTGGGAGTCGGTTGGTGGGTGTTGAGCAGTTGTATTCTCTCTGCTTGTTATTCCCCTGATCATTATTATTATTGGTGGCAGCAGCAGTGGTTTGTGTTATACCTCAGTTACTGGACTGCTCTTATCCCAACCCATGGGAGTTACATTCTTTCCATTCTCCTCCTGTTCCCTGTGGGTGCCAGCGGAAGGAAGCAGGAGAATGAACGAGCGGCCGCGTGGTCTGAGTTAACGGCTCGACTAAAGCATGACACTCCCCAGACCCACAAATGCCCGCCAGTGTGACCCCAAATTTACACCCAGGACCCAGAACTGCGCTCCAAGTGACCCTGATGTGACCCCCCAGGCCAATAACTGCCCCCCAGGTGAACACCCATTGACCACAGAAACCCAAAATTGCCCCATAATCTGACTCCTATAGAGCCAAAACTGCCCCACAAGTGATCCCAAGTGACTCTCCAGACCCACAGCTGCCCTCCAGGTGACCTCCAAGTGACACTGTGAATGCTCCATCCCTGGCGGTGCTCAAGGCCAGGTTGGACAGAGCCTTGGGTGGCATGGTTTAGTGAGTGGTCTCCCTGCCCATGGCAGGGGGATTGGAACTGGATGATCTTAAAGTCCTTTCCTACCCTAACTATTTTATGATTCTATGATTTCATGTCCATTTATTGTCTTCATTTAATTTCATTTCATCCTCCTCATCTCATAGCATATCCTTTATATCATACAACTTATGTTTTATCATGTTATATCATCATGAATCATATAAATTTATTTCATTCCCATTTCATGGCAGGGAGGACCCTCTGCAAACGTGCTCAGAGTGATGTGGAGCTCGGAGCAGCTTCACCCACACAGCACCCTCTCCAGTGCACAACAACACTTTCCCTTCCCTGCCAGGGGTTCTTCCTTCCCTCCCTCACAGCTTCTCCCCCAGTGCAGTGGGGAGCTCCCGGGCAGGCTGAGTGCTGACCCTGGCAGGCAGGAGAGTCCCTGCCCCGGCACACAGCCCCTGGGCTGCAGGGACCCTGCTCACAAGGACAGCGCTGGGCACCCCTGGCTGCACACCCACATTCACACCCTGCAGCCAGCCCGGGACAAGGGACCTGCCTTGTCCTGTCCCTCGCATGGTGCAGAGGGAAGCCCTGCTCTGCAGCACATCTTCCTCCTTATCTACATAGACAAACCAAGAGTCCTCCTGACAGATCCCATGGACTGTCCGAGGCAGCAGCTTCAGGAGATCCCTCCAGCAATTGCAGCTGCATTGCCCTGCACCCAGAGCCTTACCATGCACAGGACTAGGAGGGTTTCTCCTGCACTGAGCTCTCAGCATCCTCCACTGCCAGGGGCCTTTAAGCTCTCTGAGGCTCACAGGTCTCCCCAGGTGCCTGCAGGCAGTGCCCCAGCCCTGCTCCTGGGCACAGCTGTCTCTCTGCAGAGCTGCCCTATTGCCACCATCTCTCTGTGTCCCAGGAGCCCGGCCCAGCTCAGCAGCAGAGGCCCAGCCCAAGGTGGCTCTGCCTCTGCCCCTCTGTGGTCTCTCCAGGGCTCCCTGGGGCTGCAGGGGAACCCCATGGGAAAGAGCCTGAAGCCAGCACTGATGTTCCCTCCCTCAGCTGGCAGACACACTGCCTTCCTGCAGGGTCAGTTCTCTGATGAGAGACAGAGGTAAGGCTAAACATCAACTTTTCTTAGAATCATAGAATCTGTTAGTTTGAAAAGAACACACACTGACCATGGGGTGTTCCCTGTTTGGATGGTCACCAACAGCGCCTGGGACTTTAAGTCGAATTTTACACCCTACCATAATTTCAGAAACCTGCTTGCATAGATCATGGGACTTAAACACATTTAACAAACTCTTAACAACTGAGGAAACCAACCAAACTTTTCCCTCAGTTTATAACTGGAATTCAGCACTGCTCTGGTTGCAGGCAGAGACGAGAGATGATTGAGGGGGACCCTTGTTGCTGTTTCTCCTTGAACACAGGGGAGGAAGGAAAGAAATTTTGCCTTTAATAACAAAAATACATTCTAAATACCGTTGAAACTATGGAACAAGATGCTAAAGCCCAACAGGTTTTCCCAGGAAGAACAACAATAGCTAAAAATTCCTGCCTGTGCTGTTTCTTTTCCCAGCCCATGGATAGTATGGACCAGTTTGCAGCAATACAGACAAATATAGGCCACTGTGGCGCAGGATACTGCTGGGCTTTCAATATCCCAGTGTTCCCAGTCCCTGCCGCAGGTCTTCCTGCTTGCAGCCATGAACAACTCCCAATCCCTCCCTCTGCTCCCACTCCCTGCTGCAGCTGCTCCCAGCCCTTCTCAGTCCTTCCCAGTCCCTTCCAGTGCTCCCAGTCCTTACTGGAGGTGCTCCTGCTCATTCCCCACAAGACCTCCTTGCTGGTGATCTCTTTGGGGGTGACACCCCAAAGTAGGCAACCCCCCACTGTACGTACGCCCCCCCTTCTCCCTGATACCAGAGCCAGGGGGAGTAGGGATGCTCCATGGGGTGCGGTTTGGGGGCAACAAGGAGCAATTTGGGGCAGGCGGCATGGGGGGGTGTGTCGCAGCTTTTTGGTGCACCCACAGTTGGGGGTGGGGGTATTTGGTGGGGTCCCTCCAGGATTTTTGGTCCCGCGTTCATCTGGGGGGGCCCAGGGTGATGGCGGGGTGCAGTTCACTTTGGGGGTGCTACAGGGACCCTATTTGGGGGTACTGCTTTCTCTTGTGCTGCCTCAAGGAGATTTGGGGTTACCCTGGGATTTTGGGGGTCACCATGATTGCTTTGGGTACCTCCAGGGCCCTTTGCAGAGGCAGCATGGTTTTGGGGTGCCCCTTTCTTGGGGTGCCACTTTTGGAGGGTCCACCCCCTCTGACCCCCTGAATTCACTACTGAACCCAAAGCAACGCTGTGGTGCCCACAGTGCATTTGAGGTCCCAAAGAATTTTGGGGAACCCAAGGGCAGGTTCTGGGGGACCCCACTTTTCAGACCTCCCCATTTCAGGGGCGTCTTGGTGGCTGCACTGAGCCGGGGAGGCTTCAGAGCTGCAGGGTTTGGGTTGGGCGTATTTGGGGCTCCCTGCTGGGATTTTGGGGTGCAGGAGGGGCTTTGTTCGGGGGTCCCACCCGGCTGCCAGGTGCTTGTGCAGAGCCAAGAGCCTCTTCAGGTGCTTCTTGCGCAGCTCCTTCAGGTCCTGCCGCTGCCGCAGCTCCTGCAGTGATGGGGGGGACACCCCTGAGGGGGGACTGGGGGTGGCAGGGGCCAAAGCTCCCCGGGGGCAGGAATCTGGGGGGCCCCCATGTCCCTCAGTGGAGGCAGCTTTGTCCCTGGGCACCCAGAGTCTCACCGGGTGCCCCGTGTTTCCCCATGGAAGTCAGTGGGGTGAATTTGAGGGTTCAGAGGAAAATTTGGGGGTTCTGGGAAGTTCTGGGGTTCGCGGAGGTCCCCAAGACTCTCTTTGGTGCCCCATGTTCCTCAATGGTGGAGATGTGTTGGAGGAAGAGAACGTGGGGGTTCAGAAGGGATTTGGAGGCTCAGGGGGGATTCTGGGCTTCATATCCCAAATTAAGGAGACACCTCTTCCAGGGCACCCTGAGTCTCTCTTTAGTGCGCATGTTGGGTCATGGAGGTAAATGGTGGGAATGTGGGGGCTCATTGGGAGGTCCCCAAACTCGGGGGGGGAGGGGGGGAGAGTAATTTAGAGAAGCTCCAGAGCCCTCAATCAGGGGCTAAAGCCACCAGAGACCACCCCAGAGATGACTGGGGAGAGGGGAACTGGAGATATGGGGGGACCCATTATTATTATTATTATTATTATTATTATTATTATTATTATTCATGTGGTTGGTATTATTATTAATATTAAAATATTGTGCTCCATTTTAGTTCCTGACCTGTTCTTATCTCCACCCATGGGTTTCACATTGTTCCCATTCTCCTCCCCATCCCACCTGGGCTCTGAGTGAGCAGCTGCTGGTGCTGAGTTCCCAGCTGTGGTTCAACACTGACCCTGTCCTCGCCCCTTTGCTGTGGCAGAAGGGCTGGACCTTTGCACTCTTGGAGCTGGGCCCTTTCTATGGGCACGCAGCTGCAAGCAGCATTCCCTGGCTCAGGAAGCACAGCTCCCAAGTGGTGCTGGGGCTGGGGCAGCACTTGCCAAGGCAGGGGAGGCCCAGCAACACCGCCTGTCCTGGCACTGTTGCTGGGGGAGCACAGGGGCTCCCGCAGGCATTGTAGCAGTCAGGATTACGCCAGTGTGCCCAGAACCCACCAGCTCCTTCCCACCTTGTGCAGTGCCCGGTGGGCTTCTGGGCTGTGCCTGTGCCTGCCAGAGCCATTGTCACCTGCCAGCATGCATTGCCAGAGCCCAGCAGAGCACTGGAGCCTTGCACAATGCCCGGCGCTGGCCTGGCCTTAACCAGAGCCCACCAGCACCCCTCCTGCCTTCCACAGTGCCCCAAGAGCTTCTGTGGGCGCTGCCGGAGCCAGGCAGGTCCCCTTGTGCTGAGCTTCCAGTGACAACAGCAGCAGCTGCACTGCCCAGGGGCTGCTCCTGCCCTGACACCTTCTCAGCATCTCTGACGCCAACAGCTCCTGCACACAGAAGGCTCCTGCCTCACCCCCAGCATCTCTGCAGGCAGAGGGGAGCTCCAAGCACATCAACAAGTCCAGTGCCTCCTCCTCACCCATGCCCTGCTCCCACAGCTGGCATGGCACCAGCACATCTCCTGACACCTTCTCCTCCCTTTGCAGCACTCACACACAATGTCTTTCAAGCCAACACTAAACCAGCACTGCAAAGTCAAAGACCATGGACCTGGATGGGCAGGGCAGCCAGGGCAGATGCAGCCTCCCGACGGAGGGGTCTCCTCTGCACTGGTTCCTGCAGGGCTCTCACTCCTTAAATAGCCCACGTTCACAGTGAGGGCCCCGTCACAATGGGCGTCTCCACAGTGACCGCCACTGCTTTGTGATGGAGGCAGCATCGTGCCCATGGCCACTGAGCACCCAGGGATGCTCTGAGAGGTGCCACTGGGGGACCAGCCTCTGCCCAGGCGGCTCAGGGAGGTCCCTCATGGGCTGCTCTTACTCAGTGCCTTTGGTACAAAGGTAGAGCATGCGAGGGGTCACAGCTCAACTTGGGCATTGGAACAGGGCGTCACGTCCACCTGCGAGAAGTGGAGAGTGACCAGCATTGGCACGGCAGAGAATCTTGGAATCCCAGACTGGATTGGGGTGGAAGGGACCTTAAAGCTCATCCAGCTCCAACCCTGGCCACAGATTGGAACACCTTCCACTAGAGCAGTTTGCTCCAAGCCCCTGTGTCCAGCCTGGCCTTGAACACTGCCAGCTGTGAGGCAGCCACAGCTTCTCTGGGCCCTCTGTGCCAGAGCCTCAGCACCTTCACAGGGAAGAGTTTCTTCCTGAGATCTCTTCTCAACCTCCCCTCCCTGTCAGGTTAAAGCCATTTCCCTTTGTCCCATCCCCACAGCCCCTTGCTCTCCCCATAAGAAATTGAGGCAGATCCCAGGATTTAAGGCAGGTGGAGCCCTTGCCTGCTGGCTCAGCCAGCACAACTCGCACACCAAGTCCAAAGCAGCCGCTCTGGGGAAGTCACTTGAGGTGTTCTTGGCAACTCCTAAAGCACCCCAAGATCACCATCGCCACCCCCCTTGTTCCACACTCTTGTGTCCACAGGCATCACCAGCTCTGAGACACCAAGATGGGAACCACGAGAGGAGCTGCTCTTTTCTCCTCCATGGGTATCTTGTGTTCCGTGGGGCAGCTGTCGTCTCCCGGTGCCTCCAGTGAAGGGTTCTGAGGGGTTCTGTGGCCTCACACAGCTGAACATAGGGAGTTCCAGAATCAGCCACCCCTGAGGTCCCCATGTGATGCATGAGCACTGGTTGGTTCCATGGGGTGCTCTGGAGGTGCTGCAGGATTTTCTGGGATTCTCTAGGAGCATCCCTGGGACGCTCTGTGGGTTCTGAGGATGCTCTTTTGGGGCTTTTGGGATCACCACAGCCCAAATGCCACCCAAATCTGGCAAACTGGGGGTTTATTGGGGTTCTTTACTCTAATCTTGCCACGAGCAGGGAGCGTTTTCCCAATCCTGACCCTTATTCAATAGAATTTCTATCCTTCTCATCAAATCAGCATTAAATCTGTGGTAAATTAGGGCAGAGCTGCCACTCTACATGCCTTGAACCAGCAAAGACCTGCTGCCGGAGGGTTATCGTTCTGGGCAACCTGTGACAGTGTCCCACCACGCTCACACAGAAGAATTTCCTCCTAAGGTCACGTCTTATTCCCCCCCCCCCCCGTCAACTTAAAGCCATTCCCGCAATATGGTCACTACATGCCCTTGTAAAAATCCCCCTCCAGCTTTCTTGGAGCATCAAACAGATATTGGAAGGCAAACTCATTGTCGAAGTCATCATCTAAATTGTCAATTACATCATCTTCAAATCGTTGGGAATTCGCAGTTGAATTGAAATTCTATCATTGCTAAATGACCATTGGATTCCCACTTGATTTTAATACAGTCACTGAGTAATTACCATTGGTCATTAATAAAGCCCTTTCAGTTATCCCCACAAGGATGGCTTCCCTGAACCATTCCCCTGGGAAGCACAATGAGGCACAGCTCCAAGTCCATTTCCCTTCAGGTGTGCAGCAGCAGATCCAGCAGGGCCCCCGTTCCCCACTGAGAGCCATGGCAGATGAAGGAAGCCCAGCATATCCCGGTTGGGTGCAAAGAGAGCTGCAGAGAAGGTTCCCGAGAGCAGGAGAGCTCCTGGCACAGGGACTATCCCAGCTCCAGCTCCAGCCTGCACTGGACGCCCTGTGCCTCCTGCCCTTGGTGGCAGGGTCACAGCAGAGCCCTTTGTGACCCGGTCTGTGACAGTCCCTGGCGTGGTCACATCCCATGCACTGCCCTTCCCTCCCCTGCCCACATCCCTCCATCCTGCACGGGGGCAGAGAGACCCCGCAGCCACCCCAGGAGGAAGCTGGGAGCAGTTACCCCGAAGGGCGAGCTCACTGCTCGGGGCAGGCTGGGAGTCGGTCGGTGCGTGGGGAGCAATTGTATTCTCTCCCCTTGTTATTGCCCTCATCATTATTATTATTGGTGGCAGCAGCAGTGGTTTGTGTTATACCTTGGTTATGGACTGCTCTTATCTCAGCCCATGGCAGTTGCATCCTCTCCATTCTCCTCCTGTTCCCTCTGGGAACTGCGGTGCGGGGGGTGTGTGTGAAGAGGAAGGAGAGAGAGTGAGCGGCTGCGTGGTTCTGAGTTATGGTCTGGGCTAAACTATGACACTCCGCAGACCCAAAGCTGCCCCCCCGTGACCCCAAATTTACTCCCTAGACCCAGAACTGTGCTCCAAGTGTCCATGAAGTGATCCCCCAGGCCAATAACTGCCTTCCATGTGACACCCCAGACCCACAACTGCCCCCCAAGTGAACCCCCCTTGACCACCAAAACCCACAACTGCCCCCCAATGTTACCCCTATAGGGCCAAAACTGCCCCCCAAGTTACCCAAGTGACTCTCCAGACCCGCAACTGCCTCCCAAGTGTCCCCCAAGACCCACAACTGCCCTCAAGTGACTCACAGACCAGCAACTGCCACCACAATTAAGCCCCCTGACCCACAAGTGCCCTCCAAGTGACTCCAAAGTGAACCCCAGACTAACAACTGCCCCCCAAGTGACACCCCAGACACAGAACTGCCCCCAAGTGAGCCCCCAGTGACTCCCAGGCCCATAACTGCTCCCCAAGTGCCCCCCTGGGACGCACAAGTGCCCCCCAAGTGAACTTAAATTGACCCCCACACTCACAAATGCCCCCCAAGGGACCTCCCAGACCCACAACTTCCCCCCAAGTGACACCCAAGTGACTTTCCAGACCCACATCTCCCCCTAGAGTAACCCCCACGTGACCCCCGAGACGCACAACTGCCCCCTCAAGTAACCCCCCACACCCACAACTGCCCAACAAGTGGCCTCCCAGACCCACAACTACCCCCTAAGTGATGCCCAAGTGACTTCCCAGACCCTCATCTCCCCCCAAGTAACCCCCAAGTGACCCCCCAGACCCACAGCTGCTCCCCCCAAGTGATTCCCCAGACCCACACCTGCCCCCCAGGTTGGGGGTCAGAGAACCCTGACACCCTAGAGGCACGGATGGGTTGGGGGGAGCAAACTTTCCCAGTTGGCTCCATTTCAGCCTGATCAGCACAAGCAGGAGCAGTAAAAAGCCTTTTCCTCCTTCTTGTCCTGAGCCCTGCTCTGCGGTGCTTTCAGAGCCACGGCAGGGCAGCGCTGAGCTTCCTCTGCTGCCCCCTGCGGACAGGCAGTGCACAAGGGCAGTGCCATCCGCTCTCGCTGCTTCTGCAGCAGCAGCAGTGGTGCTTTGGCTCTGCGCTCAGCTGAACACAGGGTTTACACAGCTTGTCTGAGCTGGAGCATGCTGTGAACAGGAAGAGAGCATTCAGGAGCAAAAAGGGTTTGAAACAGTGCCCGCGTTTCCTTCTTTTCTGTAAGGCCGTGTTCTGCTCCTGCAATCCGGTCAGGCCGTGTTTTCCTGCTGACCTTCCCCAAGGCATGGGCTGCCTGATCTTTGTCGGGTGCTCATCTCTTTCCTCTTGCCTTTGAAAACAACAGCAGCAGGGTTTGGTTTTTCCCAATCTCTTTCGTTTTCAAGGCAGTGGATACTTTCATCGAACCTGAAGGGTTTGGCTCAGAATAAACAGACATCCTTGTGCTCCTCCTGATAGCTGAGACAAGGAGGCACCCAATGGAATCAGTTCCGGGTAAGGCTGGGTTTGGTGGCTTTGTAATGGAGAAGAACTTGTGCTTGAAGGCAGTTGACGGAGTTTTGGGTCCTTAGGAACTTAGTACAAAAAATGTGGGAAAAATGAATAGGAAAACAGGACCTGGGATAGGGAGTGCCTGGGCCCTGGAGTTGTCCAGGATGGGCACAGTTAAACTGGCTGATGGGTGGAGGGGCAGGATGATTGCTACGTTAATGAACCCATTGAGCTGGTGTAAACATCTACTGGGAAGCATCTGGACTAGCAGGAGTCCAGGATGGGAGCAGTTAAGTTAACTGATAAGTAGGAAGACAGGATGATTGCTATGTCTGTGGTGTTAATGAACCCTTTAGGCTGGTGTAGACATCTACTGGGGAGTATCCCAGACTAGCAGGTGTCAAGGGTGGGAGCAGTTAAACTGCCTGATAAGTAGGAGGACAGGATGATTGCTATGTCTATAATGTTAATAAAGCTGGTGCTTCAAAGACTGCCAGCAGTGATGAACCTTGCTGGAAGTAGTAAACGACTCTCAAAGAAAACCACCACATTTTGTATGTATGAGGGAAACCTTCTGGACAATGATGGAGTTCATGTGTAGCCTCAAGAATATGTACGTATGCCCAAGGGACTACGTAGGGATGGCCTGTGTGGCAATACGGGGATTCATGTTAGGAGGAGCTATCCCCGTGTCTCCAGGCACTGCAAGAAAGGGTACCTACTTGTCAACTTGAAACTTTTATTGGTGAGTTTGTTCCTGGAGTTTTCTCCCAATCATAGCATATCAACAATATTCATAGAACCATGGAAGAGTTAGGGTTGGAAAGGACCTTACGATCATCCAGTTCCAACCCCCTGCCATGGGCAGTGACACCTCCCACTAAACCATGTATTCTTCCACCCATTTGAAATCAATTTCCTAGCAGTTTCACCAAGTTCTCCTTTGTTCTTGTCTTGCGGGATTCCACCGCCTTCTTGGCTATATAAAACTAGATTTCATGCCCCTTCATTTTTCTCCTCTCTAGCCCAAAGTGCCCCAGCCTCATCTGTCTTCTCATGAGGCAACTTATTCCCTCCTGTGATCGTTTTAGTTGTCTTCTAACTTCACCACC
>JAQZCJ010000107.1:0-25100 GCA_028858755.1 Ara ararauna
GGATCATAGAGAGGGGGACCATAGAGAGGGGGACCATAGAGAGGGGGGCGGGGGGGGAACCATAGAGAGGGGGGGAGCAGAGAGAGGGGGGCAGAGAGAGGGGGGGGGGCGGGGGGTGGCACCATAGAGAGGGGGGGGCAGAGAGAAGAAGGACCATAGAGAGGGGGGGCAAAAGGGGGGGGGACCATAGAGAGGGGAGACCATAGAGAGGGGGGACCATGGGGGGGGGGGGGGGGCAGAGAGAGGGGAGGGACCATAGAGATGGGGGACCAGAGGGGGGGGGCAGAGAGATGGGGGCAGGGGGCCACCATAGAGAGGGGAACCATAGAGAGGGGAACCATAGAGAGGGGAACCATAGAGAGGGGGGGCAGAGAGAGGGGGGGCAGAGAGGGGGGCACCATAGAGAGGGGGGACCATGGGGGGGGGCAGAGGGGGGGGGGGGGGGAACCATAGAGAGGGGGGACCATAGAGGGGGGGGCAGAGAGAAGGGTTATGGGGGGGGACCATAGAGAAGGGGAACCATAGAGAGGGGTTATGGGGTGGATCATAGAGAAAGGATATGCGGAGGCCACGCTATGGGGCGGGGGGGGCGCTATGGGGCGGGGGGGGCGCGCTATGGGGCACTCACGGGCTTGCGCAGCCGCTCAGCTCCGGCCTCGGGGGTCAGGGATGGGATCCAGAAGCTCGGGAGGGTCCCGGAGGGGCCGGGGTCTATGGTGGGGGGGGGGGGGGCAGAGCTGTGGGGCTGCCCCATAGCGCTGCCCCATAGCGCTGCCCCACAGCCCCACTGTACCCTCAGTGCTCCCTCCGGCCGCCAGGGGGCTCTGCTTCTGCTGCTCCTGCTCCTGGTGCTGCTGCTTCTGCTGCCGCCGATAGGCCTGGGGGGGGGGGGGGGGGATGGGGACCCCCAAAACACCTTAAAACGCCCCAAAAGCCCCCCCATAACCCCCATACCCCTCCATAGGTGCCCCATAGACCCCATAAGTGCCCCATAGCCCCCATACCCCCCATAGGCACCCCATAGGCGCCCCATAGACCCCATAGGCACCCCATAGACCCCATAAGCACCCCATAGACCCCATAAGTGCCCCACAGCCCCCATACCCCCCATAGGCGCCCCATAGCCCCCATAGGCACCCCATAGACCCCATAAGTGCCCCATAGCCCCCATACCCCCCACAGCCCCCAAAGGTGCCCCACAGACCCCATAAGCGCCCCATAGCCCCCATAGGCGCCCCATAGACCCCATAAGTGGCCCACAGCCCCCATACCCCCCATAGGCACCCCATAGACCCCATAAGTGCCCCACAGCCCCCATAGGCGCCCCATAGCCCCCATAAGCACCCCATAGCCCCCATAACCCCCATAGCCCCCATAAGCGCCCCATAGCCCCCATAGCCGCCCCATAGACCCCATAAGTGCCCCATAGCCCCCATACCCCCGATAGGCACCCCATAGGCGCCCCATAGACCCCATAGGCACCCCATAGACCCCATAAGCACCCCATAGACCCCATAAGTGCCCCACAGCCCCCATAGCCCCCATAGGCGCCCCATAGACCCCATAAGTGCCCCACAGCCCCCCATACCCCCCATAGACGCCCCATAGATCCCATAAGCGCCCCATAGCCCCCATACCCCCCATAGACGCCCCATAGATCCCATAAGTGCCCCACAGCCCCCATACCCCCCATAGGCACCCCATAGCCCCCATAGCCCCCATAAGCGCCCCATACCCCCCATAGGCACCCCATAGATCCCATAAGCGCCCCATAGCCCCCATAGGCGCCCCACAGCCGCTCACCTTCCTCTGCCTCGCCAGCTCCCCCTTGCGGTGCAGGAGGTACTGCACGATGGCCTCGCGCTCGTACAGGAACCCATCGGGGCTGGGGGGGCACAGGGGGGTCAATGGGGGGGGGCAAAAGGGGAAGGGGGGGATCGAGGGGGGGTTTGGGGGGTTCGGGGCAGTTTTGGGTCAGTTTGGGGGTGATTTTGGGGTATTTCGGGTCAGTTTTGGGGCATTTTGGGTCATTTTAGGGGTGTTTGGGTCAGTTTTGGGGTGTTTCGGGGTGATTTTGGGGGTGATTTTGGGGCATTTTGGGTCAGTTTTGGGGCATTTTGGGTCATTTTAGGGGTGTTTGGGTCAGTTTTGGGGTGTTTGGGTCAGTTTTGGGGTGATTTTGGGGTGTTTTGGGTCATTTTAGGGGTGTTTGGGTCAGTTCTGGGGTGTTTGGGTCAGTTCTGGGGTGTTTCGGGTCAGTTCTGGGGTGTTTTAGGGGTGTTTGGGTCAGTTTTGGGTCAGTTTGGGGGTGATTTTGGGGTGTTTCGGGTCAGTTTTGGGGTGTTTGGGTCAGTTTTGGGGTGATTTTGGGGTATTTCGGGTCAGTTTTGGGGTGTTTGGGTCAGTTTTGGGGCATTTTAGGGGTGTTTGGGTCAGTTTTGGGTCAGTTTGGGGGTGATTTTGGGGTGTTTGGGTCAGTTTTGGGGTGTTTGGGTCAGTTTTGGGGCATTTTAGGGGTGTTTGGGTCAGTTTTGGGTCAGTTTGGGGGTGATTTTGGGGTGTTTCGGGTCAGTTTTGGGGTGTTTTGGGTCATTTTAGGGGTGTTTCAGGTCAGTTTTGGGGCATTTTGGGTCATTTTAGGGGTGTTTGGGTCAGTTTTGGGTCAGTTTGGGGGTGATTTTGGGGTGTTTTGGGTCAGTTTTGGGGTGTTTGGGTCAGTTTTGGGGTGATTTTGGGGTATTTCGGGTCAGTTCTGGGGTGTTTCGGGTCAGTTTTGGGGTGTTTGGGTCAGTTTTGGGGTGATTTTGGGTATTTCGGGTCAGTTTTGGGGCATTTTGGGTCATTTTAGGGGTGTTTGGGTCAGTTTTGGGGTGATTTTGGGGTATTTCGGGTCAGTTTTGGGGCATTTTGGGTCATTTTAGGGGTGTTTGGGTCAGTTCTGGGGTCCCTCACGTGACCACGGGGTCCCGGCAGGGCTGCAGGGAGAGGCAGCAGCAGTCGAAGTCTTTGACAGCGTCGCGGCCGATGCGGAGCCGTTGGGTGCCATAACCGGAGGCGGCTGCGGGCAGGGACCCCATCACCCATAGCCCCCAGAGCGTCCCTATAGCCCCCATAGCATCCCTATAGCCCCCTATAGCCCCCATAGTGTCCCTATAGCCCCCTATAGCCCCCATAGCGTCCCTATAGCCCCCTATAGCCCCCATAGCATCCCTATAGCCCCCTATGGCCCCCATAGCATCCCTATAGCCCCCTATAGCCCCCATAGCGTCCCTATAGCCCCCTATGGCCCCCATAGCGTCCCTATAGCCCCCTATAGCCCCCATAGCATCCCTATAGCCCCCTATGGCCCCCATAGCATCCCTATAGCCCCCTATAGCCCCCATAGCGTCCCTATAGCCCCCTATGGCCCCCATAGCATCCCTATAGCCCCCATAGCGTCCCTATAGCCCCCTATGGCCCCCATAGCATCCCTATAGCCCCCTATAGCCCCCATAGCGTCCCTATAGCCCCCATAGCGTCCCTATAGCCCCCTATAGCCCCCATAGCATCCCTATAGCCCCCATAGCATCCCTATAGCCCCCTATAGCCCCCATAGCATCCCTATAGCCCCCATAGCATCCCTATAGCCCCCTATAGCCCCCATAGCGTCCCTATAGCCCCCTATGGCCCCCATAGCGTCCCTATAGCCCCCATAGCACCACTATAGCCCCCTATGGCCCCCATAGCATCCCTATAGCCCCCTATGGCACGCTATAGCCCCCATATCCCCCTTCATCACCCCATATCCTCCCTATGGCCCCCCTATATCACCCCATATCCCCCCTATATCTGCCCTATATCACCCCATATCCCCCTATATACCCCCTGTATCACCCCATATCCCCCCTTCATCACTCTCTATCCCCCCTATATCACTCACCCTGTATTCTCCCTGTATCACCCCATATCCCCCCTATATCCCTCTGCCACCCCATATCCCCCCATATCCCCCCTATATCCCCCATGCCACCCCATACCCCCCCCTATACCACCCCATATACCCCCTATCCCCCTATACACCCCACATCCCGCCTGTATCACCCCATATCCCTCCTATACCCCTCTATGCCACCCCATATCCCCCCTATATCACCCTCCATACCTCCATATCACCCCATATCCCCCCTTTATCACCCCATATCCCCCCTATATCACCCTCCATACCTCCATATCACCCCATATCCCCCCTTTATCACCCCATATCCCCCCTTTATCACCCTCCATACCTCCATATCACCCCATATCCCCCCTTTATCACCCCATATCCCCCCATATCACCCTCCATACCTCCATATCACCCCATATCCCCCCTTTATCACCCCATATCCCCCCTATATCACCCTCCATACCCCCATTTCACACCCTATCCCCCCTATATCCCCCTATAACCCCCCCTATACTGCGTATATTACCCTGTATCTCCTCTATATGATCCTATACATACGCTATCACCCCATACCCCCCCTATATCCCCCCCCATATCCCTCTCTAAGCCCCCCCATCCCCCTATACCCCCCCTATATCCCCTATCCCCCCCCCTCACCCGTGTCCTTCCGCTTCTCATGGTACGTATACACGGCCCCGGCCGTGCAGTTCTTCCCGTGGCGCGTCATGGCGGCTCCGAAGGGACCCGAGCGGCTCCGAAGGGACCCGAGCGGTTCCGAAGGGGGGTTCGGAGGTCCCGAATGGGTCCGGAGAAAGCCGAAGGGTCCCGAATGGGTTCCGGGAGGTGCGGAAGGGTCCCCGAACGGTCCTGAAGGGGTTTGGAGGTCCCGAATGGGGCTCGGGGGGTCCCGAACGATCCCGAGGGGGTTCGGAAGGTCCCGAAGGGGTTCGGAAAGTACCGAAGGGTCCCGAATGGGGCTCGGAGGGTCCCGAACGATCCCGAAGGATCCCGAAGGGGTTCGGAAGATTCCGAATGGGTTCGGAAGGTTCCGAAGGGTCCCGAAAGGGGCTCAGGGGGTCCCGAACGGTCCCGAATGGGTCCGAAGAGTCCCGAAGGGTCCCGAACGGGACTCGGGGGGTCCCGAACGGTACCGAAGGATCCCGAAGGGGTTCGGAGGGTCCCGAAGGGTCCCGAAAGGGGCTCAGGGGGTCCCGAACGGTACCGAAGGATCCCGAAGGGGTTCGGAAGGTCCCGAAGGGTCCCGAAAGGGGCTCAGGGGGTCCCGAACGGTCCCGAATGGGTCCGGAGCGTCCCGAAGGGTCCCGAACGGGACTCGGGGGGTCCCGAACGGTACCGAATGATCCCGAATGGGTTCGGAAGGTCCCGAATAGGGCTCGGGGGTCCCGAACGATCCCGAAGGGGTTCGGAGGGTCCCGAATGGGCTCCGAGGATCCCGAAGGGGCCCCGAACGGGGCTCGGGGGGTCCCGAACGGTACCGAAGGATCCCGAATGGGTTCGGAAGGTCCCGAAGGGGTTCGGAAGGTCCCGAAGGGTCCCGAATGGGGCTCAGGGGGTCCCGAACGCTCCCGAACGGTCCCGAAGGACCCCGAGGGGGTCCCGAACGGTCCCGAACGCGTTCGGACGGTTCCGGCCCCCCCGCACCGGAAGCCCGAGCGCCGCAAGCGGAACCGGGTTCCCACCGGAAGTGTAACGCTGAAAAAGGCCCCCTCCCCCCCCAACCGGATGTTCCCTTGAGGCGTCGCTGGGTGCAGCGGCAGAAAAGGTCCGGGCGGTTCCCGGGGTTTGCTCCTCCCCGCCCCGCCCCGTTCCCCTCAGCGCATCCCCGTTCCCTCCAGTGCCTCCCAGTGCATCCCAGTGCCTCCCAGTGCATCCCAGTGCCTCCCAGTACATCCCAGTTCCCTCCAGTGCCTCCCAGTACATCCCAGTGCATCCCAGTGCCTCCCAGTGCATCCCAGTTCCCTCCAGTGCCTCCCAGTGCATCCCAGTACATCCCAGTGCCTCCCAGTACATCCCAGTGCATCCCAGTGCCTCCCAGTTCCCTCCAGTGCCTCCCAGTGCATCCCAGTGCCTCCCAGTACATCCCAGTGCATCCCAGTGCATCCCAGCACATCCCAGTTCCCTCTAGTGCATCCTAGTTCCTCCCAGTACATCCCAGTACATCCCAGTGCATCCCAGCACATCCCAGTTCCCTCTAGTGCATCCCAGTTCCTCCCAGTACATCCAGTACATCCCAGCACATCCCATTGCCTCCCAGTCCATCCCAGTACATCCCAGTTCCCCCCAGCGCTCCCCAAGGGGGTGGACCCCTCCCCCAAAGCCCCGCCCCTTTACGGCATTGACCACACCCCTTCCATGACCACGCCCCCTTTAGCTCCGCCTCCTTTCGCTATCCCTCCTCCTCATTGGCTCCTCTCATTCCCTCCTCCTCCTCATTGGCTCCTCCCTTTCCCCCTCTCCTCCTCATTGGCTCCTCTGTTTCCCCCCTCCTCCTCATTGGCTCCTCTCTTTCCCCTCTCCTCCTCATTGGCTCCTCTCTTTCCCCCCTCCTCCTCATTGGCTCCTCTCTTTCCCCCCCCTCCTCCTCATTGGCTCCTCTCTTTCCCCCCTCCTCCTCATTGGCTCCTCTCTTTCCCCCCCCTCCTCCTCATTGGCTCCTCTCTTTCCCCCCTCCTCCTCATTGGCTCCTCTGTTTCCCCCTCCTCCTCATTGGCTCTCCTCTTTCCCCACCTCCTCCTCATTGGCTCCTCTCTTTCCCCCCCCTCCTCCTCATTGGCTCCTCTCTTTCCCCCCTCCTCCTCATTGGCTCCTCTCTTTCCCCCTCCTCCTCATTGGCTCCTCTCTTTCCCCCCCTCCTCCTCATTGGCTCCTCTGTTTCCCCCCTCCTCCTCATTGGCTCCTCTCTTTCCCCCCCTCCTCCTCATTGGCTCCTCTCTTTCCCCCCCTCCTCCTCATTGGCTCCTCTCTTTTCCCCCTCCTCCTCATTGGCTCCTCCCCTCCCGCGCTCCCGCCCCCCCTTTGGCCCCGCCCCTTTCCCCGCCCCTCCCCGGCCCCGCCCCTCCCCTCTCCCGCCACCACGTGGCCCCGCCCCCTCCCCCGCCTCTCCCTCCACCCCATTGGCTCCTCCCCTCCCTTCGCCACGCCCCTTTCCCCGGCGCGGTGCATTGTGGGCGGAAGCGGCGCGCGGCCCCATCCAACATGGCGGCCCCGTGAGCGCTCCCCCCCCCCCCCCCCCCCCCCCCCCCACGGCCGCCGCCGCCCCTCCCCCCCTCTCCCGTACATCGGTACCGCCCCTCCCCCCCCCCCCCCGTGCATTCGGTACCGCCCCTCCCCCCCACCCCCCCCTCCCGGTACCGCCGGGACCCGCGGGGCCGCCCCCATGGACCGGAATTACCCCGCGGCGGGGTTCGGGGACCCGCTGGGGGCCGGGCCCGGGTGGAGCTACGAGCGCTCGGCCAAGGCCAGGTGGGGGCTGAGGGCCGCGGGAGGGGCTGAGGGTGCTGAGTGCGGGGCTATGGGTGCTGAGCGCGGGGCTATGGGTGCTGAGTGCGGGGCTGTGGGTGCTGAGTGCGGGGCTATGGGTGCGGATCTATGGGTGCTGACCGCGGGGCTGTGGGTGCTGAGTGCGGGGCTATGGGTGCTGAGCGCAGGGCTGTGGGTGCGGATCTATGGGTGCTGAGCGCGGGGCTGTGGGGTGCTGACCGCGGGGCTGTGGGTGCTGAGTGCGGGGCTATGGGTGCTGAGTGCGGGGCTATGGGTGCTGAGTGCGGGGCTGTGGGTGCTGAGTGCGGATCTATGGGTGCTGAGCGCGGGGCTATGGGTGCTGAGTGCAGGGCTGTGGGTGCGGATCTATGGGTGCTGAGCGCGGGGCTGTGGGTGCTGAGCGCGGGGCTGTGGGTGCTGAGTGCGGATCTATGGGTGCTGAGCGCGGGGCTGTGGGTGCTGAGGAGCGGGGCTGTGGGTGCTGAGTGCGGGGCTGAGGGTGCTGAGTGCGGGGCTGAGGGTGCTGAGTGCGGATCTATGGGTGCTGAGGAGCGGGGCTGTGGGTGCGGATCTATGGGTGCTGAGTGCGGGGCTATGGGTCTATGGGTGCTGAGGACCGGGGCTGTGGGTGCGGATCTATGGGTGCGGGGCTATGGGTGCTGAGTGCGGGGCTGTGGGTGCGGGGCTATGGGTGCGGGGCTGTGGGTGCTGAGCGCGGGGCTGTGGGTCTATGGGTGCGGATCTATGGGTGCTGAGTGCGGGGCTATGGGTCTATGGGTGCTGAGGACGGGGCTGTGGGTGCGGATCTATGGGTGCGGGGCTATGGGTGCTGAGTGCGGGGCTGTGGGTGCGGGGCTATGGGTGCGGGGCTGTGGGTGCTGAGCGCGGGGCTGTGGGTCTATGGGTGCGGATCTATGGGTGCTGAGGACCGGGGCTGTGGGTGCGGGGCTATGGGTGCTGAGCGCGGGGCTATGGGTGCTGAGTGCGGATCTATGGGTGCTGAGCGCGGGGCTGTGGGTGCTGAGTGCGGGGCTATGGGTCTATGGGTGCGGATCTATGGGTGCTGAGCGCGGGGCTGTGGGTGCTGAGTGCGGGGCTATGGGCCTATGGGTGCGGATCTATGGGTGCTGAGGACCGGGGCTGTGGGTGCGGATCTATGGGTGCTGAGGACCGGGGCTATGGGTGCTGAGGACCGGGGCTATGGGTGTGGATCTATGGGTGCGGGGCTATAGGTGCTGAGTGCGGATCTATGGGTGCTGAGTGCGGGGCTATGGGCGCTGAGGACTGGGGCTATGGGTGTGGGGCTATGGGTGTGGGGCTATAGGTGCTGAGTGCAGATCTATGGGTGCTGGGTGCGGGGCTATGGGTGCTGAGGACTGGGGCTATGGGTGTGGGGCTATGGGTGTGGGGCTATAGGTGCTGAGTGCAGATCTATGGGTGCTGAGGACTGGGGCTATGGGTGCTGAGGACTGGGGCTATGGGTGCGGATCTATGGGTGCTGGGTGCGGGGCTATGGGTGCTGAGGACTGGGGCTATGGGTGCGGATCTATGGGTGCGGGGCTGTGGGTGCTGAGTGCAGATCTATGGGTGCTGGGTGCTGGGTACAGGTCTATGGGTGTGGGTTTGTGGGTGCTGGGGACCGGATGCTGTCTATGGGGTGCTGAGGACCTGATGCGGGTCTATGGGTGCTGGGTGTGGGTCTATGGGGTGTGGGTGCTGTGTGCGGGTCTATGGGCGCTGGGGAATGGGTGCTGGGTGCTGTCTATGGGGTGCTGGGGACCGGTGCACCGGGGTCTCAATGTGATGGGTGCTGGGGACCGGGGTGCTGGGTGCTGGTCTATACAGATGATGGGTGCCAGTGCACCGGGGTCTCAATGTGATGGGTGCTGGGGACCGGGGTGCTGGGTGCTCCATGTATCAGGTGCTGGGGTGCAGGATACGCGTTACACTGAGAGTTGGGTGCCTGTGGGGTGCTGAGGTCCCATTGCGATGGGTGCAGGAGGGTGCTGGGGTTGGTGAGGATGGGTGCATGGCGGGGTCCCATTGCTATGGATGGGGGGGTCCCATTGCTGTGAATGGGGGGGTCCCATTGCCATGGATGGGGAGGGTCCCATTGCTATGGATGGGGGGGGGGTCCCATCGCTGTGGATGGGGGGGTACCATTGCTGTGAATGGGGGGGTCCCATAGCCGTGGATGGGGGGGTCCCATTGCTATGGATGGGGAGGTCCCATTGCCGTGGAGGGGGGGGTCCCATTGCCATGGATGGGGGGGGGTCCTATTGCTATGGATGGGGGGGTCCCATTGCCGTGGATGGGGGGGGTCCCATTGCTGTGGATGGGGGGGGTCTCATTGCTGTGAATGGGGGGGGTCCCATTGCTATGGATGGGGGGGGTCCCATTGCTATGGATGGAGGGGGGTCCCATTGCTGTGAATGGGGGGGTCCCATTGCCATGGATGGGGTCCATTGCCATGGCTGGGGTGTCCCGGAGCCCCCCCTCACTGCCCCTGTCCCCCCCCCAGCCTGGTGTACGGGGGGTCCCGGGCCCCACACGCGGAGCCGGAGCTGCTCCCCCGGCAGCCGTACGGAGCCCCCCACCCGCTGCAGGGCTATGGCCCCAACCACCACCCCACAGGTACCCCCCGGCTGCCCCCCCCCCCCCCCCCCCCCATAGCCACGGCCCCATGATGCTCCCATTGTGTCCCACATCCCATGTGTCCGGGTTCCTGTATCCCCATATCCCGGCATCAGTGGTCCCATATCCCAATGCCTCGTGTCAGTGTATCCCTGTATCCCTATACCCATCTATTCCTGTATTGCTCTATCCCTGTGTTATACCTCCTGGTGTTCCCGGCGTGTCCCACATCCCATGGGTCCGTGTCTTCAGGTCCCCATGTCCCCATGTCGCGGCATCCTGACTTCGATATTCCCGTATCCCAATGCTTCATGGCCTCGTGTTTCCATATCTTTTCTCCTTATATCCATATATTCCTCAATTTATATCACCGTATCCCTATATTTCCACATTCCTTTATGTGTAGATCCGTATTTTAGTGTGTTTCTGTGTTACTGTGCTGTTCTATTGCTACATTCAAGTGTCTTTTTATTGCTGTATCCATATATTCATATATCCGTGGATCCCTATATCCGTGTATCCCTGTATCCCTGTATCACTTTATTCCTACACTGTGCTCTCTCCCTGTCCATGTCCCGCTGTGCTGGGGCTGCACTGCGCTGTGTCCCCATATCCCATGTCCCTATATCCCCATATCCCTATTTCCTATATGCCTATGTCCCCATATCCCTATTTCCCATATCCCATGTCCCTATATCCGCATATCTCTATTTCCCATATCCCATGTCCCTGTATCCCATACCCATGTGCCGGTATCCCTCCATCCCATGCCCTCTGTGCCCGTCTCCCTGCAGTGTCCCATGTGTGCTGCCCCACTTCCTTACCCCATAGCCCATTCCCCATGTCCCATCTTTTCGGTGGCTCTATGTTACGTGGTTTATGCCATATTCCGTATCCGCGTCCGTCGTGCGTATTTGCATCCCATAATCCTATGCCATATCCAGATCCCATATCCATACGCGGTATCTTCCCATCCCATCCCTTGCATTCCTCTATCTTGCACCCCGTGTGTCACATCGCATAGCGCATGTCCCATACTCTGTACCCCATATACCCCACATCCCTTATCCCCTGCATCCCATATACCCCACATCCCTTATCCCCTGTATCCCATATACCCCACATCCCTCATCACCTGTATCCCGTATACCCCACATCCCATACCCTGTGTCCCATATACCCCACATCCCTTATCCCCTGCATCCCATATACCCCACATCCCATACCCTGTGTCCCATATACCCCACATCCCTTATCCCCTGCATCCCATATACCCCACATCCCTTATCCCCTGTATCCCATATACCCCACATCCCATACCCTGTGTCCCATATACCCCACATCCCTTATCCCCTGCATCCCATATACCCCACATCCCATACCCTGTGTCCCATATACCCCACATCCCTTATCCCCTGTATCCCATATACCCCACATCCCATACCCTGTGTCCCATATACCCCACATCCCTTATCCCCTGCATCCCATATACCCCACATCCCATACCCTGTATCCCATATTCCCCACATCCCATACCCTGTATCCCATATACCCCACATCCCATACCCTGTATCCCATATTCCCCACATCCCATACCCTGTGTCCCATATACCCCACATCCCTTATCCCCTGTATCCCATATTCCCCACATCCCATACCCTGTATCCCATATTCCCCACATCCCATACCCTGTATCCCATATACCCCACATCCCATACCCTGTATCCTATATTCCCCACATCCCATACCCTGTGTCCCATATACCCCACATCCCTTATCCCCTGTATCCCATATTCCCCACATCCCATACCCTGTGTCCCATATACCCCACATCCCTTATCCCCTGCATCCCATATACCCCACATCCCATACCCTGTATCCCATATTCCCCACATCCCATACCCTGTATCCCATATACCCCACATCCCATACCCTGTATCCCATATTCCCCACATCCCATACCCTGTGTCCCATATACCCCACATCCCTTATCCCCTGTATCCCATATTCCCCACATCCCATACCCTGTATCCCATATTCCCCACATCCCATACCCTGTATCCCATATACCCCACATCCCATACCCTGTATCCTATATTCCCCACATCCCATACCCTGTGTCCCATATACCCCACATCCCTTATCCCCTGTATCCCATATTCCCCACATCCCATACCCTGTGTCCCATATACCCTATCCCCTGTCCCTTGTGTTCTGTATGCCCCATGTTACATGTGCTGTGTCACTCTATGCTGTGTATGGCATTCCCATATCCCCTGCATCCCATGTCTCATATCCCGTGTACTCCATATTCCATACCTTCTATCCCGTATCCCCCACAGCCCATAGCCCTCCTATCCCATATACCCTATACTCTCTATATCTCAGATCCCATATACGCTCTATATCCCATGTGGTATATGCCGTGTATTCCATATCCCATATATCCCACGCTCTGTGCCCTCCTTGTCCCATACACCCCATGTTCTGTATCCTGCGTAGCGCATATATGTTATATACCCCCCATCCCATAGCCCATATCCTGTACCCCGTTTCCCATGTACTCCACACCCCACACCCCCTCTATCCCACACATCCCACATCCCATACCCCACATCTCATACCCCACACCCTGTATCTCATACCCTATACCCCATACCCCACATCCCATATCCCATACCCCAAACCCCCTATCCCATATACCCCTCACCCTCTATCCCATATACCCCACACCCCCTATCCCATATACCCCACACCCCACACCCCCTATCCCATATACCCCACACCCCCTATCCCATATACTCCTCACCCCATACCCCCTATCCTATATACCCCACACCCTCTATCCCATATACCCCACACCCCCTATCCCATATACCCCACACTCCATACCCCCTATCCCATATACCCCATACCCCCTATCCCATACACCCCACCCCCCCATCCCATATACCCCATACCCCCTATCCCATATACCCCAACCCCCCCATCCCATATACCCCCTATCCCATACACCCCCCCCCATCCCATATACCCCATACCCCCTATCCCATACACCCCACACCCCCATCCCATATACCCCATACCCCCTATCCCATATACCCCAACCCCCCCATCCCATATACCCCCTATCCCATACACCCCCCCCCCCATCCCATATACCCCTCACCCCCTATCCCATACACCCCACACCCCCATCCCATATACCCCATACCCCCTATCCCATACACCCCACCCCCCCATCCCATATACCCCATACCCCCTATCCCATATACCCCCTATCCCATACACCCCACACCCCCCATCCCATATCCCCCCCCCGGGGCTCCCCCTCACCCCCCTCTCCCTGCCCAGGCCTCCCGGGGCTCTTCGAGCCGGGGCTGCACCACGCGGGGGCCGCGGCTCCGGACGCCTCCGTCATGAACCTCATCTCTGCGCTGGAGCCGCGGCCGCAGCCGGGCCCGGCCGCGTCCTCACTGCTCTCCCAGTTCCGCAGCCCCTCCTGGCAGACCGGTGCGGGGGGGGCCTCATCCTGACCTGGGGGGGGGGGAACTGGGGGGGGGACCCATCCTGACCTGGGGGGGGCAGAGCCTCATCCTGACCTGGGGGGGGGGGAACTGGGGGGGGGACCCATCCTGACCTGGGGGGGGCCGAGCCTCATCCTGACCTGGGGGGGGGGGAACTGGGGGGGGGACCCATCCTGACCTGGGGGATGGGGGGGGAGAGCCTCATCCTGACCTGGGGGGGGGGGGGGAACTGGGGGGGGGACCCATCCTGACCTGGGGGATGGGGGGGAGAGCCTCATCCTGACCCGGGGGGGGGAACTGGGGGGGGGGACCCATCCTGACCTGGGGGGGGGGGGAACTGGGGGGGGGACCCATCCTGACCTGGGGGGGGAACTGGGGGGGGACCCATCCTGACTGGGGGGGGGAGAGCCTCATCCTGACCTGGGGGGGACCCATTTTGACCTGGGGGAGGGGATGACCTCATCCTGAGTGAGGGGGGTGGATCCATCCTGACCTGGGGGGGGGGAGAGCCTCATCCTGACCGGGGGGGGGGGGGGGGGGGGGAACTGGGGGGGGGGGGACCCATCCTGACTGGAGGGGGAGAGCCTCATCCTGAGCGGGGGGGCTCATCCTGACCTTCGGGGGGGGGGGGGGGCATTATCCTGACCTGGGGGGGGGGGTGCTGGAGGGGGGAAACTGGGGTGGGGGGGGGGGGGGGGGCCCATCCTGACCCAAGTGGGGGCTCATCCTGACCTGGGGGGGGAGGAGCCTCATCCTGACCTCTGGGGGGGTCTCATCCTGAGCGGGGGGGGGGGGGGGGGGGGTCTCATCCTCCCTTTGGGGAAGATCCAGGGGGGACCCCACATCCTATCCTAAAGGGGGGCTCCCCTATCCCCTCAGCACCCCCACTCTAACCCTTTCCCCCCCCTTTAGCCATGCACACTCCAGCCCCGGCCGAACTCTTCATCTCGGGAGCCCTCCCCGGCTCCGGCACCTTCCCGGCGTCTTCCGCCCTCGGCGCTTACCAACACCCGACCCCATTCCCAACCCGCAGCTTCCCGGTGAGCTCGGCCCTCAGCCTCCCGGAGCCGGCCTTCAGCCCCGGTTCCAACGGCCTCCTCTCCCCCCACGACCCTTTGCTCCACATCAAACCCGCTCAAGCCCCCGTCCCGCCGGCCTTGGGCTTCGAGCGCTTGGGCAGCGCGGTGCTGAGCTCCGGCTTGCCGGCGCAGAGCCCCGCTTACCGCGCCGCTCCCGCTTCGTCCCAGTTCAACCTCCTCTCGGCCCCCCTCGCTGAGCAACCGGGGCAGCTCTACAACACCTCGGTGTTCGGGGGCACCGGCGGCGCTGAGCGCGCCGTGCCGCGCCAGGACAGCGTCATCAAGCACTACCAGCGCCCCGCCGCCGGCCAAGCCCATGGGCTCCAGCACTACTTAAGCTGCGGGGGGAGCTACCAACAGATGCCCCCCCCGCACCGCAGCGCCCTATCCTGTAGCCCTTTAGGGGAGCAGAGCCCCGCCAGTTCCGAAGGGTCCCAACAGGCGCCCAAGGGCACCGCCGCCACCGCCGCGCCGCGACCGGAACCGGCTCAGAGCTACCGCCCCATCATCCAATCGCCGGCGTATTCCAGCGGCAACGGCAACGGCAACGGCGCCGGCAGCAACGGCAGCACCAAATCCAAGAGCTACTCAGCGTCGCGGCAGACGCCGCGCTCCACCGCCACCCCCAAGTGCCAAAGCAGCTTCAGCACCAGCACCCCCAAAGGCAGCTCCGTCATCTCCAGCCATTCCCCCGCCTATTCCCCCGGGCAACCCCCCCAAAGCCTTTTGGCCATGGGGCCGGGGGGGGGTTACGGAGCCAATGCCCCCGCCCCGCCGCCGGCCTCTGGCTTCGCCAGCGCTCAAGGGGGGGAGATGGGGGGCAAAGGCCCCGCGTACCCCCCGGGGGGGGGGCAGAGCGGGGGTCCGGCGTGCGTGGGGCAAGGGCAAACCTTCTCGCCGGAGCAGCTCCAAGCGCTTCCCTACGGAGTGCAGGCGGAGGTGAGCTCCTTATCCTACAGCACCGGGCACTCGCCGGCCGTTGCCGCTCCGCTTCCCTACAGCCCCGCTCCCAGCATCCGGCCCTTGCAGTCGCCGCCGGCTCCGAGGCCCCAAAGCGGAACGTCCCCGGCTCAATCCCAGAAATACCTCGGCTCCGTCCTCTCTCCGTCCTTTATGGCCCCGGCTTACGGCGGAGCGCCGGCAGCGGCGGCGGCGGCGGCGGCGTTGGAGCGGCCGCCGGCCTTTGGCAAAGGCGGGAAAGGCGACGCGGAGCTGTTGGGCGCCGATCGGAGCGAGGATGAGGATTTCCTGATCCAGCATCTCCTGCAGGCCCCCAGCCCCCCCCGGGGGGAGCCCATGGGGGGCTGCGAGGAGCGCGGAGCCAACGCCAAGAGCCTGGGGGGCTACGGAGGCCTGGGCAAGGCGGAGGAGCGCTACCAGCTCCAAAGCGTTATCCGGCCCAATTCCAACCTGGAAGCGCCGGCGGCGCTGGAATTGGCTCTGTTGAAGGAGAAGAAGAAGCCGGAGCGCGGCAAGGATTACCGGAGCGCCGGAGGCGGCAGCGAGGGTTTGGCGGCCACCTCGGTGGTCCATTACGGCCACCAAGCGCCCTTGGACTCCTACGGCCAAGAGCTGAAGAAGGCCGGCGAGCACATGGCCGGCGGCAAGGAGCTGGGGCAACCCCACGGCTACTTGGCCAAGACCCCCGAGCACGGGCGTTTGGTGGCCGAAGGTCCCCCCATGGAAGCCCATGGGCTCCTCTTGGACCCCGCTCCCGACTTGGGACCCGTCCCAGTAGGGGCAGTGACGGGCGGGGGGGCTCTGTTGCCTTCCGTCCTCACCCACACCCAGAGCCAACTCCATCCCCGCGCCAAGACCCGGCCTCAACTCGACGTCCACCTCCTGGAGCAGCAACGGATGCCGCCGCCTCCACCACCGCCGCCGCCGCCGCCGCCGGCCCCCCCGGCCCCCCCGGCTCCGCCGGCCCCCACCGGCTGCCCCCTCCCCACAGATGCTCTTGGAAGCCCATCACCTCCATCAGGCCCACGTGCGCTCCCAAGGCTTGGACCCCCAGGCTCCGCCGCCGCTGCCTGCCGGAGCCTATGGAAGTGCTTCCGGCTCCGCAAGAGATCCAGGACTTCTTGGAGCCCCCGTTGGGTTTAGAACCTCATTTGGGCCAAACCGGGGGGGTCCAAGGGCCTCCTGGGCACCTCTTAGACCCCGACGGGGGGGCCCCGTCGGTGCCTCCGGCGGCGTTGGAAGCCAAGGACCAGTTTGCCGAAGGGGGCAGCCCGGCGGGGGGTAAGAACCGCTTCGTGCCGTTGACTTCCATCTGCTTCCCGGATGCTCTCCTGCAGGACGAGGACCGCGGCTTCTTTCCCGGCATGGAGGACATGTTCGGGCCGGCGCCGGAGGACTTCCCCAAGAGCACGGAGGAGGAGGAAGAGGAAGGAGCGGGGGGTTTGGAGCCTCGCGCCGAAGCCCTGAAGGCTCCTCCGTATGACATTGGCCAACCCTACCCCTCCTTCTGCCCCAGCGAAGGGCCTCCGAGCGAGGCGCCGCCGTTGACGTTGGAGCCTCCGAAGCACGAGTTGCCGTCGACGGTCAACGCGGAGCCGTTGGGTTTGATCCAAGGCACCGACGGCCCCAAAGCGCCGTTGCCCACCCCTCTTTTCTGCTCCTCGAAACCCAAGAAGCTCCTCAAGACGTCCTCTTTCCACCTCCTCCGCAAGCGCGACCCTTTCCCCCCCCCCAAGAAAACCTACGCGCAGGAATACGAGTTCCAGGACGACGAGGACAAGGCCGACGTCCCCGCCGACATCCGCCTCAACAGCCGCCGCCTCCCGGATCTCCTCCCCGACCTCATCTCCAGCTGCCGTGCGCGGCCCCCGCTCAGCCCCATGCCCGGCGACCCTTTGGCTTTCCCCCCCGGCGCCCACCCCGCGGCGCCCAAGAAGCGGGGGCGCAAACCCACCAAGCCCAAGCGCGAGGGCCCCCCCCGCCCCCGGGGACGGCCCCGGATCCGGCCCCTTCCCGAGCCCCCCCCGCCGCTGCCGCCGCCGGCGGCGTTGCCCCATGGGCTCCTCCTGCCCCATACGGACGTGGCCAAGAGGCCCCGGGGGCGCGGAAGGGGCCGGGGCAGGAAGGGGGGGGAGGAGGCAGGAGATGGGAATGGGATGGAGGCGCTGAAGCCGCTCAAGGTGAGGGGTACGGGGGGGGATGAGGGTGGGGGGGGGTTGGGTTTGTTTGGGGGTTCCTCGTGGTCTATTGCACCCCAATGGCCTCCGTAGAGCCCCACTGTTGGAGGTGGCGATGGGTTGGAGACCATGAAGGTGAGGACTTGATGGGTTTTAGGGTGCTGGATGAGGATATTGGGGTCTTCAGAGGTGAACGTTGATGGATATGGGGGTGTTTGGGCTTGTTTTGGGGTTCCTCGTGGTATATTGCACCCCAATGGCCTCCATAGAGCCCCATTGTTGGAGGTGGCGATGCGTTGGAGATCATGAAGGTGAGGACTTGATGGGTTTTGGGGTGCTGGATGAGGATATTGGGGTCTTTAGAGGTGAATGTTGATGGATATGGGGGTGTTTGGGGGTTCCTCGTGGTCTATTGCGCTCCAGTGGCCTCCATCGAGCCCCATTGTTGGAGGTGGTGATGGGTTGGAGACCATCAAGGTGAGGACTTGATGGGTTTTGGGGTGCTGGATGAGGATATTGGGGTCTTCAGAGATGAACGTTGATGGATATGGGGGTGTTTGGGCTTGTTTGGGGGTTCCTCATGGTCTATTGCACCGCAATGGCCTGTGTGGAGCCCCATTGTTGGAGGTGGCGATGGGTTGGAGACCATCAAGGTGAGGATTTTGGGGTTATGGATGTGGATATTGGGGTCTTTAGAGGTGAACACTGATGGATATGGGGGTGTTTGGGCTTCTTGAGGGGTTCCTCGTGGTCTGTTGTACCCCAGTGGTGTCCGAAAGGCCCCATTATTGGAAGGGGTGATGGGTTGGAGACCATGAAGGTGAGGACTTGATGGGTTTTGGGGTGTTGGTGGTGGATGTTGAGGTCCAGGTTGATGGATATGGGATGTTAGGGCTTGTTTTGGGGTTCCTCATGGTCTATTGCGCCCCAATGACCTCCGTAGAGCCCCATTGTTGGAGGTGGTGATGGGTTGGAGGACATCAAGGTGAGGATTTTGGGGTTATGGATGAGGATATTGAGGTCCGCGTTGATGGATATGGGGGTGTTTGGGCTTGTTTTGGGGTTCCTCGTGGTCTATTGCGCCCCAATCACCTCCGTAGAGCCCCATTGCTGGAGATGGTGATGGGTTGGAGGACATCAAGGTGAGGATTTGGGGGTTATGGATGGGGATATTGAGGTGAGCGTTGATGGATATGGGATGTTAGGGCTTGTTTTGGGGTTCCTCATGGTCTGTTGCGCCCCAATCATCTCCATAGAGCCCCATTGTTGGAGATGGTGATGGGTTGGAGACCATCAAGTTGAGGATTTTGGGGTTATGGATGGGGATATTGAGGTCCGCGTTGATGGATATGGGGGTGTTTGGGCTTGTTTTGGGGTTCCTCGTGGTCTATTGCGCCCCAATCACCTCCGTAGAGCCCCATTGCTGGAGATGGTGATGGGTTGGAGGACATCAAGGTGAGGATTTGGGGGTTATGGATGGGGATATTGAGGTGAGCGTTGATGGATATGGATGTTAGGGCTTGTTTTGGGGTTCCTCATGGTCTGTTGCGCCCCAATCATCTCCATAGAGCCCCATTGTTGGAGATGGTGATGGGTTGGAGACCATCAAGTTGAGGATTTTGGGTTATGGATGGGGATATTGAGGTGAACGTTGATGGATATGGGGGTGTTTGGGCTTGTTTTGGGTTCCTCGTGGTCTATAGCGCCCCAATGGCCTCCATAGAGCCCCATTGTTGGAGGTGGTGATGGGTTGGAGACCATCAAGGTGAGGATTTTGGGGTTATGGATGGGGATATTGAGGTCCGCGTTGATGGATATGGGGGTGTTTGGGCTTGTTTTGGGGTTCCTCGTGGTCTATAGCGCCCCAATGGCCTCCATAGAGCCCCATTGTTGGAGATGGTGATGGGTTGGAGACCATCAAGGTGAGCCCTTGGTGGGCTGTGGTGCACTGGAAGCTCTTTGGGGGGGGGGTCACTGTGTGCTTGGGGCTCCCCATATCCCCACGTGTGTCCCCTTCCATCTCCCCCCAGATCAAGCTGGCGATGCCCAAGGGCTCGGAAGCGCCGTTGCCGCCGGAAGGAGCCTTGGGCGTCCCCCCCGTTCCCGCTATTCCCACCTCGGGCGCGGAGGCGGCGCCGTTGGACGCGTCGCAGACGCGGGAGCGCATCAAGCAGAAGATCAAGGAGGTGGAGGAGAAGCAGCCGGAGATGAAGTCGGGATTCATGGCTTCCTTCCTGGACTTCCTGAAGGCCGGCAAGCGCCAACCGGGCCCTCCCAGCGCCGCCAGCCCCACCAAGAGCCACCGCGGGGCCGCCGCCGCCAACCCCTTTGCCGTGGGGCCTCCCATCCTACCTGGGAGCTTGGAAGGGCGGAAGGGGAAGGTTTGGTCATGGCGTGTCCCAGCCCTTGCAAGCGGTTGGATGAGGAGCTCAAGAGGAACCTGGAGACGCTGCCGTCCTTCTCCTCGGATGAGGAGGACTCGGTGAGCAAGAACCAGGACCTGCAGAAGAGCATCTCCTCGGCCATCTCTGCCCTCTACGACCCCAGCGACCGCAAGGACCCCGAGCCCGCCGGAGCCTGCGCCTCGGCGCCGGCATCGCCGCGGCACCAAGGTCATTGCTGGGAGGGGATGGGAGCCGTAGGGGGACATTGGGGGACATTGGGATCGATGGGAGCCGTAGGGGGACATTGGGGGACATTGGGATCAATGGGAGCCATAGGGACCCATTGGGAGCCATAGGGATCAATGGGAGCCATAGGGATCAATGGGAGCCAAAGGGATCAATGGGAGCCATAGAGATCAATGGGAGCCATAGGGACCCATTGGGAGCCATTGGGATCAATGGGAGCCAAAGGGATCAATGGGAGCCATAGGGACCCATTGGGAGCCATAGGGATCAATGGGAGCCAAAGGGATCAATGGGAGCCAAAGGGATCAATGGGAGCCATAGGGACCCATTGGGAGCCATAGGGATCAATGGGAGCCAAAGGGATCAATGGGAGCCATTGGGACCAATGGGAGCCATAGGGATCAATGGGAGCCAAAGGGATCAATGGGAGCCATAGGGATCAATGGGAGCCATAGGGACCCATTGGGAGCCATTGGGATCAATGGGAGCCAAAGGGATCAATGGGAGCCATAGGGACCCATTGGGAGCCATAGGGATCAATGGGAGCCAAAGGGATCAATGGGAGCCAAAGGGATCAATGGGAGCCATAGGGACCCATTGGGAGCCATAGGGATCAATGGGAGCCAAAGGGATCAATGGGAGCCATTGGGACCAATGGGAGCCATAGGGATCAATGGGAGCCAAAGGGATCAATGGGAGCCATAGGGACCCATTGGGAGCCATAGGGATCAATGGGAGCCAAAGGGATCAATGGGAGCCATTGGGACCAATGGAGACATAGGGATCAATGGGAGCCATAGGGACCCATTGGGAGCCATTGGGATCAATGGGAGCCATAGGGATCAATGGGACCCATGGGAGCCGTAGCGATCAATGGGATCAATGGAACACACAGGGACCCATGGGAGCTATAGGGATCAATGGGACCCATTCGCCCCATAGGGATCAATGGACCCCCAGTGACCCATAGGACCCATAGGGATCAATGGGACCCACAGTGCCCCCCCCATGCCCCATCTCCCCCTAACCCCCCTTTTTCTCTCTCTCTCTCTCCCCCCCCCCACAGACCTCCCCCCACCATCAGAGCCCCCCCCGAGCCCCCAGCTCCAGAACCCCCCCAGCCCACCGCCACCATCGCCCCGCTGAGCACCCCCAGCCCCCCCGTACCCCCCCCACCACCCCCCCCACCACCCCCACCCCCCCCCATCACCACCATCACCCCGGCCCCGGCATCGCCGGGGGGGGCCGTATCGCCGGGGGGGGCTCCCCGGAGGCGCCCCAGGACCCGCGGGCGCTGCACTTGGCGCAGAAGCAGGATGCGGCCGCCGTGTGCGGGGACACGGACGAGGAGGAGCCGGGAAGCGGCGGCGAAGGGATCTACCGGGAGCGGGATGAGTTCGTGGTGCGCGTGGAGGACGTGCCGGCGCTGCGGGTGCGCGACCGCTTCGGACTGGTTTATACTGGGAGCGACCGGGAGGTGATGGGGTGTCGGTGGGGGTCTGTGGGCTCAATGGGTGTCTGTGGGCACTGTGGGCTCTGTGGGCTCTATGGGGCTCTATGTTCTCTCTGGGTCTGTCTCTATGGGCTCTGTGTTCTCTATGGGGCTCTATGGGTTTCTATGTTCTCTATGGGTCTCTTTCTATGCTCTCTGTGGGTCTCTCTCTATGGTCTCTATGGGTAATGCTCTCTGTGGGTCTCTCTCTATGGTCTCTATGGGTCTCTGTTCTCAATGGGTCTCTATGTTCTCTATGGGTCCCTATGATCTCTATGGGGTCTCTCTCTATGTTCTCAATGGGTCTCTATGATCTCTATGGGTCTCTATGTTCTCTCTGGGTCTCTCTCTATGTTCTCTCTGGGTCTCTCTCTATGTTCTCAATGGGTCTCTCTGTTCTCAATGGGTCTCTGTTCTCAATGGGTCTCTATGATCTCTATGGGTCTCTCTGTTCTCAATGGGTCTCTCTGTTCTCAATGGGTCCTCTATGTCCTCTATGGGTCCCCTATGATCTCTATGGGTCTCTCTCTATGTTCTCAATGGTCTCTATGATCTCTATGGGTCTCTATGTTCTCTCTGGGTCTCTCTCTATGTTCTCTCTGGGTCTCTCTCTATGTTCTCAATGGGTCTCTGTTCTCAATGGGTCTCTCTGTTCTCACTGGGTCTCTCTGTTCTCAATGGGTCTCTCTGTTCTCAATGGGTCTCTATGTTCTCAATGGGTCTCTCTGTTCTCAATGGGTCTCTATGTTCTCTATGGGTCTCTATGTTCTCTATGGGTCTCTCTGTTCTCAATGGGTCTCTATGTTCTCAATGGGTCTCTATGATCTCTATGGGTCTCTATGATCTCTATGGGTCTCTATGTTCTCAATGGGTCTCTCTGTTCTCACTGGGTCTCTATGGGTCTCTGTCCCTCTGCCCCCCCATGACGCTGCCCCCCCAGCTGGCGCTGCAGACGGGCCGGAGCCCCCCCCGATCTGGCGCGTGCAGAAGGCGACTGCTGCAGAAGTTCACCCCCGAGATCAAGGACGGGCAGAGGCAGTTCTGTGCCACCAGCAACGTGAGCACCCATAGGGACCCCATAGGGGCCCCATGGCCACCCCATGGCCACCCCATAGCCACCCCATGGCCACCCCATAGGGGACCCCATAGGGACCCCATGGCCACCCCATAGCCACCCCCATGGCCACCCCATAGGGACCCCCAATAGGGACCCCAAAACAAAGACCCCCCTCCAGTCGGGGCCCCACCAATAGGGACACCCAGTACAGCCCCCCCAATCACAGGTCCTTGGATGAGGGGGGTCAATGTGGGTGCATGGGGGAGGGGGTCCTTGGTGTCCCATGGGGGTCAATGTTGGGGTGCCCCATAGGGGTCAGTGTTGGGGTGCCCCATGGGGGTCAATGTTGGGGTGTCCTATGAGGTCAATGTTGGGATGCCCATAAGGGTCAATGTTGGGGTGCCCCATAGGGGTCAATGTTGGGGTGCCCCATAGGGATCATTGTTGGGGTGCCCCATAAGGGATCAATGTTGGGGTGCCCCATAGGGGTCAATGTTGGGATGCTCCATGTGGATCATTGTTGGGATTGCCCCATGTGGATCAATGTTGAGGTGCCCCATAGGGATCATTGTTGGGAATGCCCCATAGGGGATCAATGTTGGGGTGGCCCCATAGGGGGTCAATGTTGAGGGTGCCCCATGGGGTCAATGTTGGGGTGCCCCATAGGGGTCAATGGTGAGTTGAAGGTGCCCCATGGGGTCAATGTTGGGGTGCCCCATGGGGTCAATATTTGAGTGTCCATAAGGGTCAATGTTGGGGATGCCCCATAGGGGTCAATGTTGAGGTGCCCCATGGGGTCAATGTTGGGGTGCCCCATGGGGTCAATATTTGAGTGTCCCATAAGGGTCAATGGTTGGGATGCCCCATAGGGGTCAATGGTGGGGGTGCCCCATAGGGGATCAATGTTGGGGTGCCCCATAGGGGTCAATGTTGGGATGCCCCATAGGGGTCAATGTTGAGGTGCCCAATGGGGTCAATGTTGGGGTGCCCCATGGGGGTCAATGTTGGGATGCCCCATGTGGATCAGTGTTGGGGTGCCTGCATGTGGATCAATGTTGGGGTGCCCCATAGGAGGTCAATGTTGGGGTGCCCCATAGGGATCATTGTTGGGGTGCCCCATAGGGGATCAATGTTGGGGTGCCCCATAGGGGTCAATGTTGGGGTGCCCCATAGGGGTCAATGTTGAGGTGCCCCATGGGGTCAATGTTGGGGGTGCCCCATGGGGTCAATATTTGAGTGTCCCATAAGGGTCAATGTTGGGGTTGCCCCATGGGGGTCAATGTTGGGGGTGTCCTATGAGGTCAATGTTGGGATGCCCATAAGGGTCAATGTTGAGGGTGCCCCATAGGGGTCAATGTTGGGGTGCCCCATAGGGGTCAATGTTGAGGTGCCCCATGGGGTCAATGTTGGGGGTGCCCCATGGGGTCAATATTTGAGTGTCCCATAAGGGTCAATGTTGGGGTGCCCCATGGGGGTCAATGTTGGGGGTGTCCTATGAGGTCAATGTTGGATGCCCATAAGGGTCAATGTTGGGGTTGCCCCATAGGGGTCAATGTGGGGTTGCCCCATAGGGGTCAATGTTGAGGTGCCCCATGGGGTCAATGTTGGGGTGGCCCCATGGGGTCAATATTTGAGTGTCCCATAAGGGGTCAATGTTGGGGTGCCCCATGGGGGTCAATGTTGGGGTGTCCTATGAGGGTCAATGTTGGGATGCCCATAAGGGTCAATGTTGGGGTGCCCCATAGGGGTCAATGTTGAGGTGCCCCATGGGGTCAATGTTGGGGTGCCCCATGGGGTCAATATTTGAGTGTCCCATAGGGGGTCAATGTTGGGATGCCCCAAAGGGGTCAATGTTGGGGTGCGCCCCATGTGACCCCCATGCCCCCCCCGCAGTACCTGGGGTACTTTGGGGATGCCAAGCACCGGTACCAACGCCTCTACGTGAAGTTCCTGGAAGAACATCAATAAGAAGGATTACGTCCGGGTCTGCTCCCGGAAACCCTCGGCACCGGCCCCCGGCAGGCAGGTGGGAGCCGGGAATGGGGCTGGGGGGGGCATGGGATGGGATATTGGGTATGGATATGGGATCTGGGGTATGGATATGGGATATGGGTATGG
>JAQZCJ010000107.1:25600-104162 GCA_028858755.1 Ara ararauna
GCACCAATGGGGACACCAGTGGGGATACCAGTGGGGACCAATGGGGACATCAATGGGGACCAATGGGGACATCAATGGGAACCAATGGGGATACCAATGAGGACATCAATGGGGATGAATGGGACACCAATGGGGACATCAATGGGATCCAATGGGATCGTCAATGGGAACCAATAGGGATACCAATGGGGCACCAATGGGGACATCAGTGGGGGGCAATGGGGATACCAATGGGGACCAATGGGACTCCAATGGGGACATCAATGGGGACATCAATGGGAACCAATAGGGACATCAATGGGGACCAATGGGACAATCAATGGGGATATCAATGGGGCACCAATGGGGACCAATAGGGCACCAATTGGAACCAATGGGGATACCAATGGGGACACCAAGGGGGCAATGGGGGGGTCCATGGGACGCTGCTGTCACCTCCTGCTGATGTCCCCTCAGTGACGCCGTCGTGTCCCAAGTGCTGGATGAGCTGGGGCTGAACCTGACCGACGAGCTGGCCAGTGAGTGGGGGGCAATGGGGCAATGGGGGAGATTTTGGGGGTCCATGGGGGTATTTGGGGTCCGGGAGGGGGGGTATTTGACCATGAGAGAGTGCTATGGGTCTCTGTGGTCTCTATGCTTTCTATGGGTTCCTATGGTCTGTATGGGTCCCTATGGGTCTCTGTGGGTCTCTATGCTCTCTATGGGTACCTATGGGTCCCTATGCTCCCTATGGGTCCCTATGGGTCTCTATGGATCCCTACGGGTCCCTACGCTCTCTATGGGTCCGTACGCTCTCTATGGGTCCCTATGGGTCCCTATGCTCTCTATGGATCCCTATGGGTCCCTATGCTCTCGATGGGTCCCTATGGGTCCCTATGGGTCTCTATGGGTCTCTATGCTCTCTATGGGTCCCTATGCTCTCGATGGGTCCCTATGGGTCTCTATGGGTCTCTATGCTCTCTATGGGTCCCTATGGTCCCTATGGGTCCCTATGCTCTCGATGGGTCCCTATGGGTCCCTATGGGTCTCTATGGGTCTCTATGCTCTCTATGGGTCCCTATGGTCCCTATGGGTCCCTATGGATCCCTATGGGTCCCTATGGGTCCCTGCGCTCCCCCTGGGTCTGTCCCTGACGGTGCTCCCGTTGCAGCGCTGCCGCCCCCAGGGGGCGCTCTCTCGGCGGGGGAGGGGCGCCCCGCGGAGCCCGCGGCCGCTTTGGCCGACGCCGACGCCGACCTCGAGGAGCGGCTCAAGAACCTGCGGCGGGACTGACCTCTGACCCCGTGACCTCTGACCTCCCCCAAAACCAGGGACCTTTGACCCCCAGGACCAGTGACCTCTGACCCCTGTGACCTTTGGCCCCAAAACCAGTGACCTTTGACCCCCAAAAACCAGTGACCTTTGACCCCCCAAAACCAGTGACCTCTGATCCCTGTGACCTTTGGCCCCAAAACCAGTGACCTTTGACCCCCAGAACCAGTGACCTCTGCCCCCCGTGACCTTTGGCCCCCCAAACCAGTGACCTCTGAACCCGTGACCTTTGGCCCCCCAAAACTGGTGACCTCTGACCTCCTCCAAAACCTGTGACCTCTGACCTCGTGACCTTTGACCTCCAAAACCAGTGACCTTTGACCCCCAGAACCAGTGACCGTTGGCCCCAAAACCAGTGACCTTTGACCCCTCAAAACCAGTGACCTCTGATCCCGTGACCTTTGACGCCCCAAAACCTGTGACCTCTGACCCCTGACTGTTACGTGAGACCCCTGATCTTTGACCTTTGGGCGCTGACCCCAATTCATGACCTGCCACTGCTGACCTCTGACCCCTGACCCCACGACCTATGACCCGTGACCTCCAAACGCTGACCCCTTCCCCCCCCCCCCCCAACCCCATGACCTGGATCTCGTGACCTTTGACCCCGGCCTATGCCTTTTTTATTACCTTTGACCTCTGGTGCCCCCAGGGGTGTCCCTAAGTCACCTTTGACCCTCCCGGGGTCGGGGGGGGGGGGGTGGGCACCTGGGACACACTACAGGGGGCGTCTGCCCCCCCCATTGCCCCATTTACCCCCCCCATTGGGTTATTTACCCCCCCATTGGGTTATTTACCCCCCTATTGGGTTATTTACCCCCTCTATTGGGTTATTTACCCCCCCCATTGGGTTATTTACCCCCCCATTGGGTTATTTACCCCCACTCTTGGGTTATTTACCCCCCCCATTGGGTTATTTACCCCCCCCTTGGGTTATTTACCCCCCCCATTGGGTTATTTACCCCCCTATTGGGTCATTTACCCCCCCCATTGGGTTATTTACCCCCCCATTGGGTTATTTACCCCCCACCATTGGGTTATTTGGGCCCCCCCCCACTATTTGCCCCCTCTTGGGGTATTTGCACTCCCCCCCCCCCCGGGTATTTGCCCCCTTTGGGGGTCCCCCCCCACCCCGGGGGGCAAATAAAGGCCTCTGATTGGTACCCGCTGCCTCCCCCCGCCTGCTTCCTATGGGGGGGGGGGCCAGGATGGGACCGGGAATGATGGGGAATGGGATTCATTGATGGCTATGATGGGGTTGGGTCCTTCCATGGCTGTTGGGGGGGGGGGGGGGGGGGGTTCCATTCGGGATCCATTTCCTCCATGGAGGGGTTTTCCCGGATGCTTCCCGGTTTGGGAATGGGTTTTCCCATCGTTCCGAAGGGGATTTGGGATGTTGGGATTGCGCTGTCGCCGGGAATGGGGGGGATTTGGGATCCGCGGTGGCTCTAAAGCCCTTCGGTGGGGGCTTTGGAAGTGGAGCGGATCCCAGTGGGAAAGTGGGAATGGGGGTTCCTGGGGTGTTTTCCGTGGGATTTGGGAGCGTGGATCCGCTCCTCCGCGTGGGAATGGGACGGATGGGGCTCAGTCCCCTTTAAAACGGGGAAATGGCGGAATTCCAGGCAAAATTCCACCCAGGCTGGACCCATTCCCAACAGTTCCCCTCCCCCACCTTGGCCTTTTCCCAGTTGTTTGCGCTTTTCCTCTTGGATTTTGGACTTTCCAGGTTTCGCTCCCCAAAGGATCCCCCAAAGGGCCTGAAATCAGCCTAAAAAGCCGGGAATTCCATCTGAGTGGGAGCTGAGGTGAGGTTGGGAATGCCGGGAATGCCGTGGGCTTTGGATTGATCCCCAAAGGGGTGGATTTAGCCCCCAAAAAGGCACATTTGGGAGCTGGGAATGGTTGGGAATGACGGGGGGGGGGGGGGGATGGAGCTGCCCCAATTCATGTGGATCTCGATTCCATTCCAGCTCTTCAATCCCAAGCTCTGGAATTGGCCGTTGGGATGCGGATGCTGGAGGTACAGCGCCTCTTTGGGGGGGGGGTTGATGGGATTCCGTCGGGAAAAGCGGGATCAAACCCATTCGTCCATGGATAAGAAAGGAGTTGGGAGCAATTCCCAAGCTGGGGTTGAGCATTAAACTGGGTCAGTGCATCCCAGAATCCATCCGGACAATGGGATGTTGGGATCCAGCCAGGAGCTGACTCCCCCCCCCTTTGGTCCCCACAGCTCTTCCCCCTCCTCTTCCTCATCCGAGGTCCTGGAATGGCTCCAATGGGAGCGATGGGAATTCGGCAGCGCCGCGGTGAGTCCTGGTTATGGTGGGGTCGATCCATGGGGATGCTCCTTTGGGATGCACCCACTCCAATGCGGCTCCATCCATTGGGATGAATGGGCTTCAGTGTGGGTCCATCCCATGGGCTTCATCCGTTGGGATGCACCCGCTCCAATGTGGCTCCATCCATTGGGATGAACCCGCTCCAATGTGGCTCCATCCATTGGGATGAACCCCCTCCAATGTGGCTCCATCCCATGGGCTCCATCCATTGGGATGCACCTGCTCCAATGTGGCTCCATCCATTGGGCTCCATCCATTGGGATGCACACGCTCCAATGCGGCTCCATCCATTGGGATGAACCCCCTCCAATGTGGCTCCATCCAATGGGCTCCATCCATTGGGATGAACCCCCTCCAATGTGGCTCCATCCCATGGGCTCCATCCATTGGGATGAACCCGCTCCAATGCGGCTCCATCCCATGGGCTCCATCCATTGGGATGAACCCCCTCCAACGCAGCTCCATCCATTGGGGCCCCCTTCCTCACCCCCCCTTTCCCCCCCTATAGCCGCCTATTGGCCCCCCGAGGACCCCCCTTCACTCCTCCGATGGGTGCAGTTCCAAGGCCACCTCCCCGTGGACACCGTCTCCAACTGGAACAACCATTCCAAGCGCCTGGAATTCGTCTGCTCCGCCCCCACCTGCAACACCGGCGCCTACGTCCCCGCGCGAGGGCCTTTTTGCTTCTACCCCTTCGGCGAGCGTGAGCATCGCGCCCAAGACTTCAAGCTCTTGGTCAACGTTGGGGGTCTTGAGGTGCTCCAATGGGTGGACGCATCCTTCGGCGCTGTTCCGGATGGCGCTGTTGAGGGCTGCCCCTATGAAGACGTCTTCGTGGCCAGGACCTTCTATGGCTTGGGGAAGGTGGTGAAGGAGCAGCGTGCGGCCTTCGTGGTGCTGGATGGGGAGGAGCTCTGGTTCAAGTGGTACCAAGTCCTCGCCGTCAAGAAGGGTCCGTCCAACATCACCATCGCCGATGTCCTCTATAACACGAGTGGGGCGGTGCTGAGCGCTGAGGACATCACCTTGACCCGCACCACGGTGACGAACCGCGGCTGCGCCCCCCAACGCAGCACCATCCCTATGGAAGAGGCCGTGGAAGTTGAGCGCGATTGGGTCTTGACCCCCAACTTCTTCTCCAGCATCCATGGGCTGCTCGAAGCCGCCCCATTGCTCTTCAATGGGACCGGGTGGGACGTGGGCAACGTCAGCGCCGTGCCCTGGGTCGGAGGAGCCAGCACCACCGAGTACGTGCTCCATAGGGATGCGGTGGAGCGGGAAGTGGCGGCGGGAAGCGCCTGCGACGTGGCGCTGGTCGGGCGCCGCGTGGCCGCCCGCGTCCCCTTCGCCGCACGGGTGACCCGGAGCTACGGGGATGGGCGCCGGCACCGCGTGGCCGCATCCGGATGGGCTCGGGTGCGCCTGGTGCTGAGCATCCGGCCCAGCTTTGGGCCCTGCCGGCCCCTTGGCGACGTGGCGCCGTGTCAAGCGTGAGCCCCATCCGGGATGCTCCAGGACCCCCCTTGGGTGCGTGGGGCTGAGGGCTTCCCCATCCGCGACCGCTTCCCCATCCGCGACCCAAAATGAACCAAAATGTGGCGTTTTGTGTCTTTTTCGTGGTGGAACCTTCCCCCCCTCCACCCCATGGAGGTCAACAATGGAGAACCCCCCCAAGAAAACCATGGGGTTTCTCCAAAACCTTCTTTCTTGCCCCAAAACGGGGCAGCAGCAGCTCAGGAGGCCGAAAAGGGCCCAAATTGGGTGGTTTTCCACCCAAAACGCTTTGGGTGATGGCGGAGGGAGGTGGCATCATCATGGGGATGCCCGTGGAGGTGGTGGCATCACCTCGGGGTGATGGTGGCCCATATCCCAGTGCTGGGAATGCCGGGTGGGCTTTAGGTTGATCCCAAAATGGGTGGGTTTAGCCCCCAAAATGGGTGGGTTTAGCCCCAGAATGGGTGGATTTAGCCCCAAAATGGCTAAATCCACCCCGGGGGGGGTCATTGGCATCATAGGGGACAGCGAGGACCCCAGGGACCCCCAAATGTGTGTGTCCCCCCCCGGGTGTGAGTGGCAGCGGCACCGGCCAATGGTAGCGTGGGGGGGAGCATCGCCATCTCCATGTCCTCATCCCCATATCCCCGTGTCCCATAGGATCATAGGATGGGTTGGCTGGGAAAGGAACTTAAGGTCATCCTGCCATGGGCAGGGACACCTCACATTAGTGCATGTCACCCAAGGCCCCATCCCACCATCCCGTCCCCATGTCCCATCCCTGTATCCCCATCTCCACATCCCTATCCCCATATCTTCATCATCACATCACATCCCCATGTCCCGTTCCCATGTCGCATCCGCACGTCCTCATCGCCATGTCCCATCTGTGTATCCCCATCCCAACATCCCTATGTCCCCATTATCACATCTCATCCCTACATCCCCATCCCCTCATCATCACATCCCATCATCACATCCCCATTCCCACATCCCCGTCCCCATGTCCTCATCATCACTTCCCATGTCCCATCCCTATACCCCCATCCCCGCATCCCCATGTCTCCATCATCACATCCCATCATCACATCCCCATTCCCACATCCCCATCCCCATCTCCTCATCATCACATCCCATCCTGATGTCCCATCCCTGTATCCCCATTCCCACATCCCCATGTCCTCATCATCACATCCCATCCCTATGTCCCATCCCAGTGTCGTTATGGAAAGAGATGAGGATGCTTTGGGAATGATGTGATGTTCATTACTTAAGGAGTAACTTCTCCCAAAGACCTCATGGAAAGAGATGGGAATGCTTTGGGAATGAAGTGACATTCATGACTTAAGGAATAACTTCTCCCAAAGGCCTCATGGAAAGAGATGGGAATGCTTTGGGAATGAAGTGACATTCATGACTTAAGGAATAACTTCTCCCAAAGGCCTCATGGAAAGAGATGGGAATGCTTTGGGAATGAAGTGACATTCATGACTTAAGGAATAACTTCTCCCAAAGGCCTCATGGAAAGAGATGGGAATGCTTTGGGAATGAAGTGACATTCATGACTTAAGGAATAACTTCTCCCAAAGGCCTCATGGAAAGAGATGGGAATGCTTTGCCATGGGTGGTTTCCTCCAGTGCAAGAGCTCAACCATTAACCCAGAGCTCTTTGCTTGCAGAGCAATGGAAGGTGTTGGGATGGGTGTCAGGAGGCAGCACCTGCGCCGTGTCGCTCATCAAAGCCTGGCTGAGGAGGTCCCTCACCATGGGTGAAGTCATCCCTATAGAGACCAACTCCAACGCTGAAGACACAGACGGGGCCGCTGGGAGCCCTTGGCTTTGCCATCAAACCCTCCCTGTGGGCAAACAGCTCCAACATCCCTCACCCTGCTCAGGATCAGTCCCTGCCCCCTGCATCCGCCTTCCAGCGGAGGTTCAGAGGGGGAAATCCTTCCCTGCTTTGCCCCAGGGCTTGCAGTGATTGATGGCAAACTGAAGCCATGGTGCTTTGGGATGGAGGATGGAGTGGTTTGCAGTGATTGATGGCAAACAGAACCTATGGTGCTTTGGGATGGAGGATGGAGTGGTTTGCAGTGATTGATGGCAAACAGAACCTATGGTGCTTTGGGATGGAGGATGGAGTGGTTTGCACTGATTGATGGCAAACAGAACCCACTGTGGTTTGGGATGGAGTGGTTTGCAGTGATTGATGACAAACAGAACCCATTGTGGTTTGGGATGGAGTGGTTTGCAGTGATTGATGGCAAACAGAACCCATTGTGGTTTGGGATGGAGTGGTTTGCAGTGATTGATGGCAAACAGAACCCATTGTGGTTTGGGATGGAGTGGTTTGCACTGATTGATGGCAAACAGAACCCATTGTGGTTTGGGATGGAGTGGTTTGCACTGATTGATGGCAAACAGAACCCATTGTGGTTTGGGATGGAGTGGTTTGCACTGATTGATGGCAAACAGAACCCATTGTGGTTTGGGATGGAGTGGTTTGCACTGATTGATGGCAAACAGAACCCATTGTGGTTTGGGATGGAGTGGTTTGCAGTGATTGATGGCAAACAGAACCCATTGTGGTTTGGGATGGAGTGGTTTGCACTGATTGATGGCAAACAGAACCCATTGTGGTTTGGGATGGAGTGGTTTGCACTGATTGATGGCAAACAGAACCCACTGTGGTTTGGGATGGGGGATGGAGTGGTTTGCACTGATTGACCCCTGCTCTGTGCACAAAGCCAATGTCAATGAACTGATATCTGTTTCAATGGGCTCCTGCAACCACACCGTTGGCTTTAACTCCTTCGGGTGCTGTTTTGCAGCTCAGATCATGGCATCGGCGCTGCCAAGCGGGGTCCCAAGGGAGGAGGACCCCCTCCTTGGATCTGACAGTCCAAAGAGCACAAGTGGATGGACCACGTAGGCACAGCAAAGCCTTTCCCACCTCCATGCTGTGGATGCGGAGCTCCTTGCTGACACGGTCCCCGTGGAGCCCCGCATTAAATCAGAGGCCAAAAAGAGCTGGAATCCGTTCCAATGGGAAGGATTTGGGTGGCCTCAGGCTGAGCCGAGTGGGAATCAAATCTGGGATGGAAAAGTGGAGGAGCTGACCTGAAAGGAGGGACAGGTCTGGGGACAAAGATCTATGGGCTTCTAGGAAAGGTCAATAGGGATAGGATTGAAGGGTAAACACGGGACTACAAAGCCAATGGAAGTCAATAGGCTCAGGGCTCAAGCTGAAGGACCAACACCTATCCCAATGGAAAAGGTGGAATTCGGCGGCATGAGGGCTCTGTGGCTCCCATCACACATTGAAGGTGCTGCCGGCATTGAGCATCTGAGTTCAGTGATGCTCTGATGTCTCATGGGATCGCTCCTCTTGCCTTCTGGCCTTAGAGGCTGCTCTGTTCCAGCCCTCCTCTCCTTAATTGCTGGTGGGTGATCCAGGACCATCCATTCCTTGACACCTTTCCTGGCTAAATACAACCCCAAATGTGCAATCGGATGGGTCCTGCACCTTGCATTGCTCCTCCTGCCTCCCCATGCTCCTCTTGGGCATCTTCTGGAGTCAAGACCCATCTATACCATCAGAGATGCCCGTATCTCCATCCTTAACGCGTGTCCATGGCAACAACTGGTCCATGGCATTGGTGCAGGTGAACTGATGGACTGGGGTTGTGACATCAAGTCAGGGTTTGGGTACCTCCAAGGATGGAGACTCCATTGGAATGGGCTCGTTCCTGCCTTCTTCAAGGAGCCTCCCGCCCATCCACATCTCATCCTGCCGGGACCATGGCACATTCGGAAATGCCAGCACCAGTTTGCTTTTGGCCTCAGCACCACCAGGAGAAGGTTTTCCCTTCATGGGATGGGACAGAAGAGTATGGAAAGAGGGAAGCAGCACAGAGGAATGGGAGGAGAATGGGCACTGGAAGGGGGAGAGGCCACTTAAAGGGAGGAGTCGAGGAAAGCTGTGTCTGTCTCTTGGTCCTCACAGTCCTCTCTCATCCTTAGGCAGCCACTGACTCCGTCATTCCAACCGGGACAATCCCGCTCTTCCCGGGAGCTGGATTGTTCCAGGCCGCTGCTCCTACCGTGGGACCACCGGGAATTCTCCTTCTCCCAACCTCCGGAAGCCTGGGTTCCTTCATTGGAATGAGGATGGAAACCGTCCTCTTCCTCTTGGCATGGCTTGGGGGTAAGCGTTGTCCTTCGGTGCTGGGGAGCAGCATTCTGCACAGGGGGCTCCGGATGGATCGAGCCCCCCTCGTATCCCCTCTCCTGGCGAGGAAAGGGGGGTTGTGGCTGGAATGAGATCCGGGAAGCGTGGCACTGGGAAAGGATTTGATGTTGGTGATGATCCAAAGGGGATCGAGAGGCATTAAGAAGGCAAATAGATGGGGAGAAAGCCTAGGGAGGAACAGGGAAGCAAAGAGCTTTGATTGATGGGTGTAATCCCGAGCGGAATCCGGCTTCCTCCCTTCCCCCTGGAGCTGGGGTGCGGGTTGGAACCAGCGCCTAAGGGTGAGTGAATAGGACAGACCCCCCCCCCCCTTCGGAAGAGCCATTCCGGCCTCCGAATCCGTGCCGGCCAATAACCGACCCCCAAAAGGGAGGAAAAGAATTGGATATGAAGGGAAATGATGTGCAAAGCCTGGATTATCCCTCTAGAGAGGTCTCTATCCCAACAAAAGCCTGGATTATCCCTCTAGAGAGGTCTCTATCCCAACAAAAGCCTGGATTTTCCCTCTAGAGAGGTCTCTATCCCAACAAAAAGCCTGGATTATCCCTCTAGAGAGGTCTCTATCCCAACAAAAGCCTGGATTTTCCCTCTAGAGAGGTCTCTATCCCAACAAAAAGCCTGGATTATCCCTCTAGAGAGGTCTCCATCCCAACAAAAAGCCTGGATTATCCCTCTAGAGAGGTCTCTATCCCAACAAAAGCCTGGATTTTCCCTCTAGAGAGGTCTCTATCCCAACAAAAGCCTGGATTATCCCTCTAGAGAGGTCTCTATCCCAACAAAAGCCTGGATTATCCCTCTAGAGAGGTCTCTATCCCAACAAAAAGCCTGGATTATCCCTCTAAAGAGGTCTCTATCCCAACAAAAAGCCTGGATTTTCCCTCTAGAGAGGTCTCTATCCCAACAAAAAGCCTGGATTATCCCTCTAAAGAGAAAGAGCCCCTTCTCTACCTCAGGTTCTTATAGGAATGACGCTGATTGGGGGACCCCCCCCCCCCCATTCCATGATCCCAACACTCTGCTTCCTTTGGGATCCAGGCGCTGCCCACCCGGCTCCCATCCGGCTGACGGGGGGCCCCGGCCGCTGCGCGGGGCGAGTGGAGGTGCTTTGGGAGCAGCAGTGGGGGACGGTGTGCGACGACCGATGGGACCTTCCCGACGCCGCGGTCGCGTGCCGGCAGTTGGGATGCGGGGAAGCGCTGTCGGCTCCGGGATCGGCGCCCTTCGGGCCAGGAGCGGGTCCCGTTTGGCTCGACGACGTGGATTGCAACGGGACGGAAGCCGAGCTCTCCGCCTGCAGGAGGAGACCTTGGGGAGAGCATAACTGTGCCCACGGGGAAGACGCAGGGGTTGTGTGCTCAGGTAAATCCCTGCCGCTCTTCCCCCTTCCCACTGCGCTTCACAGGGCGAGGATCGGCTGCCGAAGGCCATGTGCCATCCATTGGGATCATCCATCGGGATCTAGAGAAGAGAAGCGGTGCGGAGGCCTCAGAGCCAGTATCCAAAGGGGGACCATAGGGATGCTGGAGAGGGACCGCCATCGGGGATGATAGCGATCGGATGAGGGGTGATGGGTTCCGACTTGCTTTGTTCCCCCCCCCTTTTCCCTTCAATCCAGGGTCTACGATCCCGGTGCAGGTGAAGCTGGCGAACGGCTCCAGTCGCTGCGCTGGGAGAGTGGAGGTGTTCTACAGCCGTCGATGGGGAACGGTGTGCGATGACGGCTGGGACATGAGCGATGCCGAAGTGGTGTGCCGGCAGCTGGGATGCGGCTCCGCTCTCTCCGCTCCTCCTGCAGCTTCCTTCGGGAGAGGCCCGGATCCCATTTGGCTCGATGATGTGGCCTGCAAAGGGACCGAAGCTGCCCTCTCCGAGTGCAGGGCGAAGCCTTGGGGGACCCATAACTGCGGGCACCGAGAGGATGCTGGGGTTGTGTGCGCAGGTGAAGGCATCACCCGAGTGGGGTTCTATGGGGTGGGGGAGATGCTGGAGGAGGCCCCATCACTGAGCTCAGCATCCAAGAGATAAAGAGGGATCCATCGTGGAAAACCCTAAGAGGAAGTGTTTGTAGGGCTCTCCCTTGGTAGAGCATCCTTTGTCCCTGCAGGGAAGGGCTTTGGCAGCCCCATCATCCCACCTTCATCCCGGTAGGTGTAGCTCCTTTGGAAGGAGCCCACAAGAAACGTGGAGAGGGGCTTTGGATGAGGGATGTAGGGACAAGGCAATGGGAACGGCTTTAACCTGCCGTTGGGATGAGCTCTTCGGGAGATCCCTATGCGGGTGGTGGGACGTTGGAATGGGTTCAAGGGACAAGCCGGGGCTTGGAGCAAGCTGCTCTAACAGAAGGTGTCCCCATGGCAGGGGGTTGGATCTGGATGGGCGTTAAGGTCCATCCCATCCCAAACCACTCGGGGATGCTGATGCTGTGATGGTGGAGGCAGCGCTTCGGGGACTGTTTCCCCATCGGAAGGGCTCATACAGCACATTCCGCACCAGAGCCTTTCCTCATGGAATGTTTTCCCTCTTCCTTCCCTTTCAGGCCATGCGGAACCTGCCCCACTCCGCTTGATGGGTGGCTCAGACCCCTGCTCCGGGAGAGTCGAAGTCTTCTATGGGCAGCAATGGGGAACGGTGTGCGACGACGGCTGGGACCTGATGGAGGCAAACGTGGTCTGCAGGCAGCTGGGCTGCGGGAAGGCTTTGGTGGCTTCCCGTGGGGCTTCCTTTGGGCAAGGATCTGGCCCCATTTGGCTCGATGATGTCGACTGCAGGGGGACCGAAGATGCTTTGTCCCAGTGCAAAGCCCCTCGCTGGGGAAGCCACAACTGTGGGCACAGAGAAGATGCTGGCGTGGTTTGCACAGGTACCCATCCCTTGGGATGCGCCACGGGGAAGCTGTTTGGGGGTGAGACCCTTTCAGGCGCATCCTGATGCCAGGAGCATCCTTGCGTTGAGTGCATCCCGGAGGCCAGGAGCATCCTTGCGTTGAGTGCATCCTGGAGGCCAGGAGCATCCTCGCATTGAGTGCATCCTGGAGGCCAGGAGCATCCTCGCATTGAGTGCATCCTGGAGGCCAGGAGCATCCTCGCATTGAGTGCATCCTGGAGGCCAGGAGCATCCCTTGAGTGCATCCCGGAGGCCAGGAGCATCCTTGCATTGAGTGCATCCCGGAGGCCAGGAGCATCCTTTGATTGAGTGCATCCTGGAGGCCAGGAGCATCCTTTGATTGAGTGCATCCTGGAGGCCAGGAGCATCCTTGCATTGAGTGCATCCTGGAGGCCAGGAGCATCCTTGCATTGAGTGCATCCTGGAGGCCAGGAGCATCCTTTGATTGAGTGCATCCTGGAGGCCAGGAGCATCCTCGCATTGAGTGCATCCTGGAGGCCAGGAGCATCCTTGCATTGAGTGCATCCCGGAGGCCAGGAGCATCCTTGCGTTGAGCACATCCTGCAGTGATTTGCCCCCAGTGGGGCTCTTCATTCAGGTTCAGCTCATTTGGGCCAAGGTTTTGGCTCTATCTGGTTGGATGATGGGATGTGCGCCGGTACCAACCCTCTCCATGTGCATGGCGAGGCCTTGGGGGGTCCATCCCTGTAAGGCATTCACGTATCCTCCATCCATGCCCTGTCCCCTTAGGCTTTAGTTGGTATCAAGCTTCCAGGCTGGTGGCTCCTTCCTCTTCGCCGGCATCACCTTCTTGTCTTAGCCAAGTCCAACAGGGTGATGCTGGAGTTGGAGCTTGGTGTTTTGGGGGCTGATTCCCATCTTCCTATTGGCATGTGTTGTCTATCACTACGTGTTAGCTGCGCATGAGGACCTGCATGGCTTGGTAGGCTAAACCAAGCTGCTTTTGCATCCCGTTCATTCCAGGTGGGATCTAAACCTCGCGGACGTGGAGAAGACGAGTCCCTCAACCCAAACTAAAGCGAGTTCGGAAGTCCAATGACCATGAGGCACAAAAGAGGACAGCTGAGACTCAAGTCTATCCCATTCCAAAGTGATGTCCCCAAAGCAGGGGCATCTCCTCCCTGGGTACCCCGTTCCGGAGATGAAGAGAGATGGGGAACTGCATGGAGAGGGCATCGCTCTGAACCCCCCTCCTCTGTATGTCACGGACCTTGAGGCCCTTCGAGCCGTTTCCTCCCAGAATCCAACCGTTCCCGCGCCTCTTCCCGGCTTCCGGATAGGATGAAATAAAGCCGGATGTGAGCTTCATGGTGCTGTGGTCCACGGGATGCTCTCCGCATCGCCTCCTTCCCGCCCTTCCCAAAGGGAGCATCCCGAAAGCGTCAGCGTAGAGTCGCACTCAGGGAATGGGTTGGGTGGGAAGGGCTTCAAGGGCATCCAGTTCCCGCCATAGGGATGCAGGGTTGGCCTTGGATTCCCATCCCAAGGGAATGCCAATGGAGGCGAACGCGTCCCTGCGGCTCCCCAGCGCCTTTGTTCGTCACGGCTGTATCCGTGCGGATGCTCGGGCATCGGAGCCATTGATGAGCCAGGCTCTGCACACGCGTGTCCCGTGCACATACATGTACCACGTGCACACGTCTGTAACCGTGTGCGCACACACGTATGCACACGCGTGTCCCCATGCAGATGCATGTCCCCATGCACACACACATGGACACACATGTACCACGTGCACACAAACATGAACACACATGTACCACTTGCACACACAGACACTTACCATGTGCACACACATGTACCACGTGCACACACACACATGTACCACATGCACATACACACAGGTACCACGTGCACACACACGCATATACCACGTGCACACACACACATGTGTACCACGTGCACACACACACGCGTGTACCACATGCACACACACATGTACCACGTGCACACACACATACCATGTGCACACATGTACCACATGCACACACACACGTACCACGTGCACACACACATGTACCACATGCACACACACACGTACCACGTGCACACACACATGTACTACATGCACACACATGTACCACGTGCACACACACACGTCCCACGTGCATACACACGTACCACGTGCACACGCATGTACCACGTGCACACACACGTACCACGTGCACACACACGTACCACGTGCACACACATGTACCACGTGCACACACACATGTATGACGTGCACACACACATATATGACGTGCACACACACGCATGTACCACGTGCACACACACATGTACCACGTGCACACACACGCATGTACCACGTGCACACACACATGTATGACGTGCACACACACGCATGTACCACGTGCACACACACATGTATGACGTGCACACACACATGTATGACGTGCACACACACGCATGTACCACGTGCACACACACATGTATGACGTGCACACACACATGTCCCACGTGCACACACACATGTATGACGTGCACACACACGTACCACGTGCACACACACATGTATGACGTGCACACACACGCATGTACCACGTGCACACACACATGTATGACGTGCACACACACGCATGTACCACGTGCACACACACATGTATGACGTGCACACACACACATGTACCACGTGCACACACACACATGTATGACGTGCACACACACATGTATGACGTGCACACACACATGTCCCACGTGCACACACGTCTCAGGACACACGTGTCCCCGCGCACACGTGGGCCCCCTCCCCTCCCCCTTTCCTCGCCAAGCCCCGCCCCCGGAACTGACGTTACGGCGCAGCGCGCGAGCGCGGCCGGAAGCGGCTTTGGGGGAGGTGGCTGCGGCGGTTGGGGAACGGTGAGAACGGGAACGGGGACGGGAATGGGAATGGGGATGGGAATGGGAATGGGAATGGGGATGGGAACGGGAATGGGGATGGGAACGGGGATGGGAATGGGAATGGGGATGGGAATGGGAACGGGAATGGGGACGGGGACGGGAATGGGAATGGGGATGGGAATGGGAACGGGAATGGGGATGGGAATGGGGATGGGAATGGGAATGGGGATGGGAATGGGGATGGGAACGGGAACGGGAATGGGGATGGGAATGGGAATGGGGATGGGAATGGGGATGGGAAGGGGAAAGGGAATGGGGATGGGAATGGGAATGGGAACGGGGACGGGAATGGGAATGGGAACGGGGACGGGGATGGGGATGGGGATGGGAACGGGAATGGGAATGGGAAAGGGCACGGGAAAGGGAATGGGGATGGGAATGGGAAAGGGAATGGGAACAGGAATGGGAACCGGAGGGGGCCGGGAGGATCCATTGTGCTGTTGAAGGGGGGGGGCTGTGGTTCCGGAGGCTCCGGGGGTCGGGGGAGGCCCCGGGAGGGCCCTGCGGGGGGGGGGGGGGGGTTGGGAGGTATGGGGGGGGTCGGGCTTGGGGGGGGAGGGGAGAGGGACTGGGATGTGCTGGGATGTGATGGGATGGACTGGGGTGATGGGCTGGGATGGAGTGGGACATGATGGGATGGACTGGGATGTGTTGGGATGTGATGGGATGTGCTGGGGTGATGGGCTGGGATGGAGTGGGACGTGATGGGATGGACTGGGATGTGTTGGGATGTGATGGGATGTGCTGGGATGATGGATGGTTCATACTGGGAGGGGTTGGGCTGTACTGTGGTGGGATTGGGACATACTGGGATGTTCTGGTTGTAATGGACTTTAGGAGGGGGATGTGATGGAGTATTCCCCGGAGCCTGCAGGGAATTCCTGCCTGGAATTCCCCAGTGGAACACTCAGTGCCCCCCCCCCCCCCCCCCCCAGTGCTCTATGGCTCTTCCCGATCCCTCCCGTGAGGCCAGGATGGAATCTCGCCATCGCTCCAGCCCCACCGGACCCGGCTGTGCCGGGAACGGGCTCGGCCATGGGCCCTCCCATCCCGCTGCCCTTTAGGAGCACGTGAGTGCCTGTGGGATCCTCATGGAAGCCGTTTCTCCACGCCATCCCCATCGGCTGCTCTGGAAGCCCCTCTCCAGGTTTCCCCGGTGGCTGCATCTCCCTCCTCCATCCCATCTCCCGCTCTTCCCTTTCTCCCGCTTGAGGAGCCGCCATGGAAGAGCAACGGGATCCTTTCCCCCGGAGCCTCTCCCCCCTTTCTGACGGAGCTGGGGCCGAAGGGGACCAAGAGCAGGGGGAGGAGGCAGCCGGGATGCAGGCGCCTCGGGATGCGGGCAGCTCCTGCGGGAAGAGCCCTGCGGATGGAGGTGCTTCCCCACCACGGCGCAAGCACCGCCTCTGCCTGAAGCCGGAGGCGAGCCCAGCGCCTGCATCCCCGGGGCAAGGGGAAGAGCCGGGACCTTCCCGTGGGAAGAGGCTGCGCTTGATCTGGAGCCGGGCGGGCGACTTCAGGCAGAGGGGGATGGAGGAGGGACCGCGGAGCAGTGAGGAGGAGGAAGGAGGCTCCGGCTCCTCCTCGCCGGAGCGTCCCCTTCCCGCCGATGCCCGTCCCAAAGGGGACTTCGTGCAGTTGATCGACGAGCGCGGCATCTACTCCACGGCCAAACTGGTGCTGGAGGAGGCGGTGGCGGCGCTGCCGTTGCGCCCCGGCCCCGGCGCCGGCGGCTTGGGCGAGCTGGAGATCCGCGAGGTCATCGTGGACGAGAAGCCCTTCCAGTGCGGCGTCTGCGAGAAGGCCTTCAAGCGGGCTTGGGAGCTCTTCAGCCACGAGGTGGTGCACAACGAAGAGCGTCCCTTCCGCTGCGACCTCTGCCAGGCTTCCTTCAAGCGCCACTCGGACTTCAAGAGCCACCGCTTGGTCCATACGGAAGAGCGCCCGTTCCGGTGCGAGCTCTGCGGGAAGCGCTTCAAGCGCTCTTCCAACCTGCAGGAGCACCGGCGCATCCACAGCGGCGAGCGGCCCTTCCGCTGCCCGCGCTGCGCCAAGAGCTTCAAGACCCCCTACGAGCTGCAGCGCCACGCGCTCACCCACTGCGCCGAGAAGCCCTTCAAGTGCGCCGACTGCGGCAAGGACTTCCCCACCTCCAACGCTCTCCTCCTCCACCAGCGCCAGCACTGCGACGACAAACCCCACGTCTGCGGCGTCTGCGGCAAGAAGTTCACCTACGGCCACAGCCTCAAGGTCCACGAGCGGGTGCACACGGGCGACCGGCCCTTCGTGTGCCCGCTCTGCGGGAAGGGCTTCAAGCAGTCCAACGCCTTGGCCTCGCACGAGCGGGTGCACACCGGGGAGAGGCCCTTCGTGTGCAAGACGTGCGGGAAGGCCTTCAAGCAGTCGTCCTACCTGGTGATCCACGAGCGGGCGCACACGGGCGAGCGGCCCTACAAGTGCGAGGCGTGCGGGAAGGCGTTCGCCCGCCCTTCCTTGCTCCTGCAGCATCACCGCGTGCACAGCCAGGAGCGGCCCTACAAGTGCAGCTTCTGCCACAAGTTCTTCAAGGACCTGGCGTACTTGGCCGTCCACGAGAAGGTGCACACGGGCGAGACGCCCTACAAGTGCGGTGTGTGCGACAAGGGCTTCGCTCACCCTTCCAACCTGCTGCAGCATCAGCGCGTGCACCGCGACGGCTGAGCCGGGGGGCGGGTGGGCATCGCCTCGTGGGGTCCTATAAGAGCATCACCTCGTGGACCTCCGTAGAGCTTGAGGTAGGCATCGTCTCATGGACCTCCATGGAGCATGGGGTAGGCATCGCTGCGTGGGGTCCTATAAGAGCATCACCTCATGGACCTAAAGAGCATGGGGTGGGCATCACTTCGTGGGGTCCTATAAGAGCATCACCTCATGGACCTAAAGAACATGGGGTAGGCATCATCTCATGGACCTCCATAGAGCTTGGGGTAGGCATCGCCTCGTGGAGCCCTGTAAGAGCACCTCATGGACCTCCATGGAGCATGAGGTAGGCATCGCCTTGTGGAGCCCTGTAAGAGCATCACCTCATGGACCTAAAGAGCATGGGGTGGGCATCATCACCTCGTGGAGTCCTATAAGAGCATCACCTCATGGACTTCCATGGAGCATGGAGTAGGCATCGTCTCATGGACCTCCCTAGAGCATGGGGTAGGCATCGCTTCATGGACCTCCATAAGAGCATCACCTCATGGACCTCCCTAGAGCATGGGGTAGGCATCGCCTCATGGAGCCCCATAAGAGCATGGGGTAGGCATCACCTCATGGACCACCATAAGAGCATCACCTCATGGACCACCATAGGAGCATGGGGTAGGCATCACCTCCATAAAGCCGTGGTCCTTCTCCTGAGCCCTTTGCCAAAGCTGGAGCTGCTTCCATGCGGGGTGGTCCCAGCAGGACCTCAGGACGAAGTGGCTGCAAGCTCCATCATGGCACGGTAGGGGCCAGACATTCCTAGTTTTTGGGGTAGGAGATGCCACAGTGGTACAAGCAGTGGAAGGAACCATGGGGAAGAGTGGAGTGGACACCTCCTGATGCCTCTGGGTTCCGTGTCCCATCCGTATCTCACGCTGCTGCTAAATGATCCTGGGTCATCACCTTCTTCATTCCCACCCCAGGGTGCTGCTGGGGCCGGGAGGGAGCAGAAGGGGTGGTTGGGGGGGGGGGTGTGTGCGTGTTGCTGCTCATCCACTTTGGGAGCCTCAGCAGAGTGATGCCTGGTGCTGGATGGTCTCCAGCATCATCTGGATTGGGTCTGGGCGAGTGAGACGCCCCCAGCCCTTGGCATCCTCCTCCTCCTCTTGGGTGACGCCTGCGCTGCTGAGCAGAGGGTGGCACATGGACCTTTGCCTATGACCAGACAAGGGCCTTGTCTTGATGCCCTGGTGCTGTCCCTCGGACTCCTGGAGATCCCAGATCCCACCATGTCCCCCTCTTCCGTACGGTCCCTGTAGTGCTGGGAATGGGGTGGGGGGGGGGGGGGGGGATGTGGGATGTGCACACTAATTACAGGATGGTGATTTAACAGGGCCTTTGTCTCAGCACCTTCATGGCCGTGTCCAGCAAGGGCCCGATGCGGTCCTTGGTGTCCTTCAGGCATGGGTGGGAGGTCACTTGGCAAGGAGAGACCCATCGGATCCCTCTTGGGGTGGTGGATCCCTTGTCACCGTGGTGGTGGATCTCCTGGTCATGGTGGTCTCCACCGCTCCTTCCCCCTCCCATTTCGGCTCCGGCCCCATTGAGACTCATGAGGCTGTGATTTGATGTTGGGGTCCTCGACGTCCCCTATAGCCCATAGGGTGGTGGACGCATCTCAACAGGTTCCCGGCTGCTTTATCCCCCTCTCCCGGTGCTGGGAGCTCTGGGGCTGCATTCAGCTGCTGAGGCTATCAGATGGGCTGGGGTACCTGGTTGGCCTCCAGCTCCTCTTCCAGGAGACTTATATCCCTTCTAATCCCTATATCCCATATTCCATCCCCTGCATTGGGGGCAGGTGTAGTTGGATTCCTGGTTGGAAATGAGCATCCTGCCCTCTGGGATCTCTCCACCCTTTGGCATCCTGAAGGCCAAAAGGGGGGGGGGGGTTGCCTTCCTGATGTATATCTTGGATGGGGGGGGATGAGGACCATTGCCCCCCCAACACTCACCCATCACACCCAGAAGGTTGGAGTCCCCCTTTTAATTGCTCCTTAGGCTCTTACTGAGCCATGGGGGTTCTTAGGGGGGGTCCCCAAGGTGCCCTGATAGTCCTTGGTTCTCTCTTGACCTGCCCTTGGTGCTTTGAGTCTTCAGGAGAGCACAGAAGGGACCCCAAGAGCCTGGTGTGACACCCCCCCCCCAGGCTATTGAGCATCATGGGGCAGCATCTTCCTCCATGAGCTGCATCATCTCCGTGTCATTGTCCTCAGGGGCTTCTGCTGTGGTGGGGAGGTAGATGGTCCCCATGGGCTGGAAGGAGGTGGATGGAGCACCCTGGTCCCTAAGGCGCTGGTGGCCTGTGGGATGGAGAGGGCATGGGGCTCATCCCCATCTCCATGGCCCCCATGGGTGAAGCTCGGGGCGGGGGGGGAAGGTAGGGATGGGGTGGTCACCTCCAGCCTGGGTTGCTGCAATGCATCTTCTCTTGAGGATGAGCCAGAGCAGGACCCCGCTCAGCAGCATCACCAGCACCAGCAGCGCGATGAGCGCCGAGCAGGATGATGGAGCCCCTGGGGTTGGGGAGAACGGATTTGGGGTCCCATCTCCAATCGGGCATGGAGACCCATCACCAACCAGAGCCTGACCTCCCCCAGCGGCAGGCCTTGGACTCAAAGGAGAAACCGTGGAATGGGTTGGGATGGGATGGACCTTAAAGCCCATCCAGATCCAACCCCCTGCCATGGGGACACCTTCCACTAGAGCAGGTTGCTCCAAGCCCCATCCCAACACTGCCCCAGCTTCTCCGTTCCAGTGTCCCACCATGCTCATAAGGAAGAACTTCTCCCTAAGACCTCGTCCCAATCCCCCTCTGGCAGCTTAAAGCCATTCCCATTGTCCCGTCCCTCTATCCCTTGGCCAAAGCCTCTCTCCGGGTTTCCTGGAGCCCCTTTCGGCTCTAAGGCTCAGAAGGGATGGATGAGTACGTTTGGGAGGCAGGAACCCATCCCCAACGCTCCCAACGGTGACGGCAAAGGCAACACATCCCATTGGGATGCACAAGAGCCGCTTGTCCCCATTGGCACCTTTTACCCCCCCCCCCCACCTTTTACGGCCCCCACAAAGGGCCCTGATGCTCACCCTTGGGCTCAGTGCACACCACAGTGGCCACTGAGCCCTGCGGGCACGGCCCCGGCCCCGTGTGTCTCTGCTGGCACTCGAGGAGCAGCGACTCAGTGCCATGACAGCTCAGCCCCTCCAGCAGGACCCGGCCGTGCTCCTGGCCCAGCGGGGCACCCATGGGTGCTGCCTGCGCTGCCCCGCAGCCCAGCTGCTTGCAGGCCACGGTGGCCTCCAGCAGGCTCCAGCCGGTGCCGCACACCCCGAGCCACGTCGAGTTGTAGAGCACCTCCAACCGCCCCGCGCAGGGACCGGGGCCGTCCTGCACCCGCAGCTGCAAGGGGTTGGTGCCTGCAAGAGGAGACGGGGGGGGAGATGCGGAGATCCTGAGCTGTAATGGACCAATGGGATGGGTTGGGTTGGAAGGGACCTTCGAGCTCATAGACTCATAGGATGGGTTGGGTTGGAAGGGGTGGGTTGGGTTGGGGTGGAAGGGGCCTTCAAGATCATCGTCCCATGGGATGGGTTGGATTGGAAGGGATAGGCTGCGTTGGAAAGGATGGGTTGGGTTGGAAGGGACCTTCAAGATCATAGTCCCATGGGATGGGTTGGGTTGAAAGGGATAGGTTGGGTTGGGAAGGATGGGTTGGGTTGGAAGGGCCCTTCAAGATCATCGTCCCATGGGATGGGTTGGGTTGGAAGGGCCCTTCAAGCTCATAGACTCATGGAAGAGTTTGGGTTGGAAGGGATGGGTTGGGTTGGGAGGGGCCTTCAAGATCATCAACTCATGAAATGGGTTGGATTGGAAGCCCCAGATCCTCTGGGCCCCCAGTTCCTTCACTCCACATCCCTCCCATTGAGAAGAACGGGAAGACATTCCCATTATTCCCATCATGGCCCTTCCCATCACTGCTATCCCACCAGCACCGTAACACCCCCCCCCCCAAGCCACATCTACACCCACTTTTGGGGGCAACCATTGAGCACCTGAGCACACAACCCCGGCGTCCTCATTGTGGTTGCAGTTATGGATCCCCCAGCTCTCGCGGTTGCATTCGGTGAAGGCGGTCTCCGTGCCGATGCACTCCACGTTATCCAACCAGATGGGATCTATCCCTGGACCAAAGTGAGCTTGTCCCGGCGCCGCCACGGCCGTGCCGCAGCCCAGCTGCCTGCAGATCACTTTGGCGTCGTTCAGATCCCACCCGTCATCGCAGACCGTGCCCCACTGCCGCTCGTGCTGCACCTCCACCCGCCCGGCGCAGCGGTTGGGGCCATTGGCCAAGCGGATCTGCTCCACGTCTGTGATGTTGGCCTCTGCCAAGAGAATTCCAGTTGGGAAAGGGGAGCAGGGCACCCATTGCTTTGCTAAAGGAGCCCCAAAGCAGTCTATGGTCGTTATGGATGCACTCCATCCGGTAGAGCACGGCCATAGGGATGGACTTGGGTGCAACTTCATACCCTACAATGGTGGTGTCTTCTCCTTGCGCTTGGGTGTGCAATGGAGACCAGGCTGGGGATGGGGAGGGGGATGTGAAGGTTTCAGTCATGGAATGGTTTGGGTTGGAAGGGACATTCCATGCTCACCCAGCTCCAACCTCTCTGCAATGAGCAGGGTCATCAGGTTGGCCAAAACCACCTCCCTGCTCTGGCATGTCACCAAACCCCATCCACTCCCAGGAGCTGCATCACTCCGGGTCCAAGATAGAGTCATGGAATGGTTTGGGTTGGGAAGGACCTGAAGAGCATCCGGTTCCTCTTCATCAGCGATTGCAGGGATAGGACAAGGGGTGATGGGTTTAAACTTAAAGAGGGGAAGTTCAGGTTGGATCTAAGGAAGTTCTTCCCTGTGAGGGTGCTGAGGCACTGGGATGGGAGTTGCGAATGCTCCATCCCTACTGGTGTTCAAGGGACAGAGCATTGGGTGGCGTGGTCTAGGGTGAGGCATCCCTGCCTATGGCAGGGGGCCGGACCTGGATCATCTTAAGGCCCTTTCCGACCCATTCCATGGGCACACACAGGGGTCATCCCCACGATGCCCTCAATGGGATGGGTCGTACCTGAGCACACCACGCCAGCATCCTCCCCATGGTGGCAGTTGCTCCGTCCCCAGGGGTGGCTTTGGCATTGGGCGAGCGCCTCCTCGCTGCCGGTGCAGCTCACGTCATCCAACCAGATGCGCCCCATGCCTTGGCCGAAGCGAGCGCGGCCGTGGGCTTCCCGGGCGCTTCCGCATCCCAACTGCCGGCAAACGACCTCGGCGTCGCTCAGGTCCCAACCGTCGTCGCACACGGTGCCCCATTGCCCTGCGTGGAGCACCTCGACCCGCCCGGCGCAGCGGTGGGGTCCGTCCATCAGCCGTAAAGAGGAGGCGTTGAGCGTGCCGGCACCTGGAAGCACCATAGGGTGGGTTGGGGACATGGTGGACACAAGGTGGGGGTGGCGGGGTTTAGGGTTGGGGTGGAAGGGAGCCTTCAGGATGGGTTTGAGCATCCCCGTCATGGAATCATAGAGCTATGGAGTCAGGGAGTCATAGAATGAACTGAGTTGGGAAAGAGCTTGAAGATAGGGTCCAATCGAGTAGGCAAAGAGCTTGAAGATGGAGTCCAATAGAGGTGGGAAAGAGCTTGAAGATGGAGTCCAATTGAGTAGGGAAAGAGCTTGAAGATAGAGTCCAATTGAGTTGGGAAAGAGCGTAAAGATGGAGTCCAATTGAGTTGGGAAAGAGCTTGAAGATGGAGTCCAATTGAGTTGGGAAAGAGCTTGAAGATGGAGTCCAATTGAGTTGGGAAAGAGCTTGAAGATGGAGTCCAATAGAGGTGGGAAAGAGCTTGAAGATAGAGTCCAATTGAGGTGGGAAAGAGCTTGAAGGTGGAGTCCAATTGAGTTGGGAAAGAGCGTAAAGATGGAGTCCAATTGAGTTGGGAAAGAGCTTGAAGGTGGAGTCCAATCGAGCTGGGAAAGAGCTTGAAGATAGAGTCCAATTGAGTTGGGAAAGAGCTTGAAGATAGAGTCCAATCGAGTAGGGAAAGAGCTTGAAGATGGAGTCCAATCGAGTTGGGAAAGAGCTTGAAGATAGAGTCCAATCGAGTAGGGAAAGAGCTTGAAGATGGAGTCCAATCGAGTTGGGAAAGAGCTTGAAGATGGAGTCCAATCGAGTTGGGAAAGAGCTTGAAGATGGAGTCCAATTGAGTAGGGAAAGAGCTGAAGATGGAGTCCAATTGAGTTGGGTAAGGGCTTGAAGATGGAGTCCAATCGAGTTGGGAAAGAGCTTGAAGATGGAGTCCAATAGAGTTGGGAAAGAGCTTGAAGATGGAGTCCAATAGAGTTGGGAAAGAGCTTGAAGATGGAGTCCAATTGAGTTGGGAAAGAGCTTGAAGATGGAGTCCAATCGAGTTGGGAAAGAGCGTAAAGATGGAGTCCAATTGAGTTGGGAAAGAGCTTGAAGATGGAGTCCAATCGAGTTGGGAAAGAGCTTGAAGATGGAGTCCAATTGAGTTGGGAAAGAGCGTAAAGATGGAGTCCAATTGAGTTGGGAAAGAGCTTGAAGATGGAGTCCAATTGAGTTGGGAAGGAGCTTGAAGATGGAGTCCAATCGAGTTGGGAAAGAGCTTGAAGATGGAGTCCAATTGAGTTGGGAAAGAGCTTGAAGATGGAGTCCAATCGAGTTGGGAAAGAGCTTGAAGGTGGAGTCCAATTGAGTTGGGAAAGAGCGTAAAGATGGAGTCCAATTGAGTTGGGAAAGAGCTTGAAGATGGAGTCCAATTGAGTTGGGAAAGAGCTTGAAGATGGAGTCCAATCGAGTTGGGAAAGAGCTTGAAGATGGAGTCCAATTGAGTTGGGAAAGAGCGTAAAGATGGAGTCCAATTGAGTTGGGTAAGGGCTTGAAGATGGAGTCCAACTCAAGGTCCCCCTGAGCCTGGATGTCGAATGGACACCTTGGCCCCCCCCATGCTCCAGCACCCGGCCATACCTGAACACACCACACCAGCATCTTCCCCATGGTTGCAGTTGTTCTGCCCCCAGGGCCTGGCATGGCACTGGGCGAGCGCCTCCTCGCTGCCGGTACAAGCCACGTCATCCAACCAGATGAGCCCCGTGCCTTGCTTGAAGTGCGCTTGAAGCGGCGCCGCTTCGGCGCCGCCGCACCCGAGCTGCCGGCACACCACCAGCGCGTCCTTCAGGTCCCAACCGTCGTCGCACACGGTGCCCCATTGCCCTGCGTGGAGCACCTCCACCCGCCCGGCGCAGCGGTGGGGTCCGTCCATCAGGCGTAGGGCGGGGGAGCTGGAGTTCCCTGCTGTGATGGACCACACGTGGAGCCGCGTGTGCCGGGGGTACCCACGCGTGGAGGCAAGAGCATCGCGGCGTCAACCGCGGTGGAAAAGGGCTTTAGGAGCATCCCCATCTCTCACCTGCATCCTCCAAGTGCTGCCCATCGCTGGGTACCACGTACAGATAAAGATGCTCCTTTACCCCCCATCCCCATCTCTCACCTGCATCCTCCAAGGGCTGCCCATCGCTGGGTACCACGTAAAGATGCTCCTTTACCCCCCATCCCCATCTCTCACCTGCATCCTCCAAGTGCTGCCCATCGCTGGGTACCACGTACAGATAAAGATGCTCCTTTACCCCCCATCCCCATCTCTCACCTGCATCCTCCAAGGGCTGCATATCGCTGGGTACCACATATATATAAAGATGCTCCTTTACCCCCCATCCCCATCTCTCACCTGCATCCTCCAAGGGCTGCCCATCGCTGGGTACCACGTAAAGATGCTCCTTTACCCCCCATCCCCATCTCTCACCTGCATACTCCAAGTGCTGCCCATCGCTGGGTACCACGTAAAGATGCTCCTTTACCCCCCATCCCCATCTCTCACCTGCATCCTCCAAGGGCTGCCCATTGCTGGGTACCACGTAAAGATGCTCCTTTACCCCCCATCCCCATCTCTCACCTGCATCCTCCAAGGGCTGCCCATCGCTGGGTACCACATATAGATGAAGATGCTCCTTTACCCCCCATCCCCATCTCTCACCTGCATCCTCCAAGTGCTGCCCATCACTGGGTACCACGTACAGATAAAGATGCTCCTTTACCCCCCATCCCCATCTCTCACCTCCGCACACCACACCAGCATCCTCCCCATGGTGGCAGTTGTGGATGCCCCACATCTTGGCTGGGCACTGGAAGAAGTCCGTCTCCTGCCCGGTGCATCCCACGTTGTTCAACCAGATGGGGCCGGTTCCCCACCCGAAGCGAGCGGAGCCGGGGGCCAGCGCGGCAGCACCGCAGCCCAGCACCCTGCACACGACGGCCGCATCCTGCAGGTCCCAGTTGTCATCGCAGATGGTGCCCCATTTGTTGGCATAGAACACCTCGACCCTCCCGGAGCATTCACTCAAACCTCCCACCAGGCGGAGCCGGGGGCTGCTGATGATGCTCGAGCCTGGGAATCAACAGGGAATGGGCATTGTTAGGGATGTGCCGATGGAATCAACCCGGTTGGAAAAGAGCTTTCGGAACATCCCTCCGACCATTGCATTGCCAAGGCCACCGCTAAGCCATGGCACTGAGGGGGGGGTGAACGGTTGCAGGGATGGTGACTCCAGCACTGTTCCAACACCTCAGCACCCTTCGGGGTCCCTCATCTCCATCCAAACCTCCCCTGGTGCCGCTTGAGGCCGTTTCCTCTTGTGGCATCCCCTGGGAGCAGAGCCCATTCCCCTCCTGGCTCCATCCTCCCTTTAGGTATAGGTCCCCCCCTGAGCCTTCTCTTCTCCAGCCTAAGCTCCCTCAGCCATTCCCCATCACTCCTGTGCTCCACTTCCTTGGGCCTTCTGGCCAGGATGCTCTTCTTGGACCTTCTGGTTGCCCCCGTCCTGACCTGTGGAAGCATCTACTGCATCCATAAGAGATGCTTCAGACCCTCATCATCCTGGTGGCCTCCATTGGACCCTCTCCTTGTCCTGAGGACCCAGTTCCTCACTGGGGTTCAGTAGGAGGGGATGAATCACATCCCTCCACTCGCTGATGCGTCCCAAGCGCAAAGCCCACGCTGAGCATCACCTTCACACACGACGCTGGCATCTTCCACGTGGTTACACACATGTTGTCCCCAAGGCTTGCCCGGGCATTCCGCGATGGTGGCTTCCGTCCCAACGCAGCTCACCCCATCCAACCAAATGGGTCCGGATCCTTGGCCAAAGCCGGAGAGCCCCGGGGCGGACAGGGCTGTCCCACAGCCCAGCTGCCTGCACACCACGGCCGCATCCAGCAGGTCCCATCCGTCGTCGCAGATGGTGCCCCATCGGTGGCTATGGAACACTTCCACCCTCCCGGCGCAGCGGTGGGGGCCGTTGACCAAGCGCAGGGCTTCCGTACTCCTTGGGTCGATGTCTATAAGGAGAAGGAAGGGGCACCTTGGATCATCAGGCACCTCGCAAGGGCTCCAGCAGCACCCTGCGGGTGTTCCCTTGGGATAAAGCCTATGAGGACCGTGCCCAATGGATCACGGAATTCCAGGTTGAAAGGGACCTCAAGGATCACTTGGGTCAACCTTTCCAGGTGAAGCGTGACCGAGGTTGGATGTCCCAACGCCCTGCCCAGCCAAATCGGAAGCGTCCAATGCTGGGGAGCGATCACATCCCTTGGGATGTAATTCCAATGGCTGGTCTCATGGAGAAATGTCGGTCCATGATGGGAATATCAGCACGGGGGCAAGGAGGCACCATCGTGGTGAAGAGAAGAGACACCCTAAGGACTAGATGGATAAAGAACCCCAAAGCCAACCCTGGTGTGCGATGGAGCATCTCCATTCCGTAGGCTCGGGATTCCTGGGAATTGGGATGGGAATCCCCTCATTGCTCCCTGGTGGCCCTGAAGGTCCAATGGGGTGGGGGGGGGGGGGTTGAAGCAGGAGAAGGTGGAGGCCAACACTGACCTGCGGCTGCCGAGCACACGACGCTGGCGTGGCCCCTGGACCTGCAGCTCTCCTCACCCCACAGCTTCACCCGGCATTCCAAGAGGGCTCCCTCCGTCCCGCTGCATTCCACGGCGTCCACCCAGAGGAAGCCGTCTCCGATCCCGAAGCGATGGGATCCCGGCGCCGCATGCGCCGTCCCGCACCCGAGCTGCTGGCACACCACGTGGGCTTCGGCCAGGTCCCAGCCATCGGAGCAGATCCCACCCCAGCGCTGCTCATGGAATACTTCGACTCTTCCGGAGCATGGATCTGAGCTGTTCACCAGGCGGAGGCTTCCGAGGTCGGACATTCCCGATCCTAGAGCATCCCGGAGGAAGCATGTGTTAAGGAGATGCCTTCTGCCCTCTGGAACCGACAGCAGTGATTGGAGCAGCTCAAGGATGCTCTTGGGAGTCATGGATGCTCTTCCCAAGCGGGGCCCAAGTCTTGGTTGCATGAGATTGTCCATAGCCATAGAACCATAGATTGGGACCCCTTCCTAAAGCAGGGTCCAGTCACCAAGATGGGGACATCCTTGTGCCATTTGGGACTCCTGGGATACCTCATCCCGAAGGGCTTCCCTGTAGGATCCAATTCCAACCAGGATGAGGTGCTACCATCCCATGCTGGGGCAACTGGACACAGCACTGGCTGTGCCAGGGACACTGGGATATTGAGTGAAGACCATCCTGGTATTAAGGAACCTGGGATGGGAGATGGAACCTCATGGGCTTCTCCAGCCCTGAGCAGGAGATGAGGGATGGGAGACGGAATCTCCTGGGTTCCTGTAGCTCTGAGCAGGAGATGAGGGATGGGAGATGGAATCTCCTGGGTTCCTATAGCTCTGAGCAGGAGATGAGGGATGGGAGATGGAATCTCATGGGTTCCTATAGCTCTGAGCAGGAGATGAGGGATGGGAGATGGAATCTCTTGGGTTCCTATAGCTCTGAGCAGGAGATGAGGGATGGGAGATGGAATCTCCTGGGTTCCTATAGCTCTGAGCAGGAGATGAGGGATGGGAGATGGAATCTCATGGGTTCCTATAGCTCTGAGCAGGAGATGAGGGATGGGAGATGGAATCTCTTGGGTTCCTATAGCTCTGAGCAGGAGATGAGGGATGGGAGATGGAATCTCCTGGGTTCCTATAGCCCTGAGCAGGAGATGAGGGATGGGAGACGGAATCTCCTGGGTTCCTATAGCTCTGAGCAGGAGATGAGGGATGGGAGATGGAATCTCCTGGGTTCCTATAGCTCTGAGCAGGAGATGAGGGATGGGAGATGGAATCTCCTGGGCTCTGAGCATCCCAGGAACACCCTTGGACCACCCAAAGCTGTCCAAGAGCCCTCCCTGACCAAGAGGCCCATTCCAATGGGTGCCACGAGGGGCGGTTGTTACCTGAGCAGATCACGCTGGCGTCCTCCCCATGCTCGCACCCATGGGTGCCCCAACCCTTGGACCTGCACTCGGAGAGGGCCGCCTCGGTCCCGGCACAGCGCACGTTGTCCAACCAGATGGGGCCCTGGCCTTGGCCGTAGTGAGCGCGGTGCGGGGCCAGCACCGCGGCGCCGCAGCCCAGCTGCCGGCACAGGACCTTGGCATCCAGGAAGTCCCAACCGTCATCGCACACCGTCCCCCACTTCCCATCGTGGAGCACCTCGACCCTTCCGGAGCAGCGGCCGGAGCCATTCACCAAGCGGAGCGGAGCGAAGTCGGACACGATGGAGCCTGTGGGAGGGGAAGGACGTGGGCAGAGCATCCGGGAGCAAGGTGGGAAGAGGAGGAAGGCTTGGAAGAAGCCGTGGGTGCAAGATGAGTGGCTTGGGGCATGGAAGGTGCGGAGTGGTTGTGTTGGTTCCAAACCCTCAGCATCTCATCCCCATCCATGGAGATGCCCATCCATGGATACACTTCATCTCATCCCCATCCATGGAGATGCCCATCCATGGAGATGCCCATCCATGGACCCACTTAATCTCATGTCCATCCATGGAGATGCCCATCCATGGACCCACTTCATCTCATCCCCATCCATGGAGATGCCCATCCATGGAGATGCTTCATCTCATGCCCATCCATGGAGATGCCCATCCATGGATACACTTCATCTCATCCCCATCCATGGGGATGCCCATCCATGGAGATGCTTCATCTCATCCCCATCCATGGAGATGCCCATCCATGGATACACTTCATCTCATGCCCATCCATAGAGATGCCCATCCATGGATACACTTCATCTCATGCCCATCCATGGAGATGCCCATCCATGGAGATGCCCATCCATGGACCCACTTCATCTCATCCCCATCCATGGACCCACTTCATCTCATGCCCATCCACGGAGATGACCATCCATGGACACACTTCATCTCATCCCCATCCCTGCAGACACATCTCAATGGCTTTCAGGGTACCTGACCCGGCAGCAGGAGGCCCCTTGCTCCCAAGAGGGATGGGGCCACCCCCGCTGCTGCCCCATGGCTGGAGCTGGGATGCCACCCACCTGAGCACACCGCGCCGGCGCGCTCCCCGTGCTCGCAGCTCCTGTGCCCTGCCGAGCTCGCCGGGCATTCCTTGAGGCTCAGCTCCGTGCCCTGGCACTTCACGTTCCCCAGGCTCACTTGCAGGGGGCCAGTGCCGAAGTTCGCTCCTTCCGATGCCGGCAGCGCCGTCCCGCATCCCAGCTCCCGGCACACCACCTCGGCGTCCCGTTGGTCCCATCCCTCCTTGCAGACGGCTCCCCAGCGGTCCCCGTGGAGCACCTCGACCCTGCCGGCGCAGTGGTGCGAGGTGTTGGCCAGGCGGATGGAAGCCGGCTCCGGGATGAGGGAATCTGCAAACACCCAAGGGAATCAGGTGTGCTTATCCCATTGGATAGCCGCAGAGGAAGGGAGAAGAGGAGGGGTGAGCACCCTGCATCAGAGGGTCCGCATTGGTCCTGCATCCTCCTGGACCCCATTCCCTGTAGGAATTGCTCTCCAGGCAGGTTGCTTTGGAAGAGCAAATTCCCTGCGGGAATGCCTCCCATGACCTTAAATCATAGAGGTATAGCATCAAGCAGGTTGGAAAAGACCTTGAAGATCATTGAGTCCAACCACTGGATTGACCCACGCTGCAATGAGGTTGTCCAAGTGCAGGACCCGGCACGTTGCCTTCTTCAACCTCATGCCATGGATCCAGCGTGTCAGATACCTCTGTAGAGCTCCTGACATTCCCACCCAACCTGGTGTCGTCTCCCTCAATCCCCTCATCCGGATCATTGGTAAAGAGATGAAACAGAACTGGCCCCAGCACTGACACCACCGGTGATGGGTCACCAATGAGATGGGACAACGTCCAGCCCAACGCTTTGGGCTCTGCCAATCCTGCCTGTTCTTTATCCAGTGAGGAACCCATGGATGAGAAGAACCTTATGGACCCATCCAGGCCATCAGCACCCGGTTTCTCCTTATGGGAGGAGCAGCCATCAGATGGGACCACTGAGGATGCTGAAGAACCCCACTGGCTGCACCTTACCTGGGGTGCACACCTCCCATCAACCCACCCACCATTCATCCCTCCACCATGCACGGAGCGATGCCAACGGTGAAGTCCTCACCTGAGCAAACCACACCAGCGTCTTCGCCATGGTAGCAGTTACCGGTGCCCCAGGGCCGGGCCGGGCAGGAGGACAACGCGCTCTCGGTGCCGGTGCAGTTGGTCTCATCCATCCAGATGATGCCGTCCCCGCGCCCAAATTGGCTTCTGCCAGGGGCCAATAGCGCTTGGCCGCAGTCCAGCTGCCGGCACACAACCTCGGCATCCACCAGGTCCCAGTTGTCGTCACACACGGTCCCCCATTGCTGGTTATGGAAGATCTCCACTCTGCCGGCGCAGCGGCTGCCGTAGTTTACCAACCGGACCTGATCGCCCTCCGAGTCACCTGGAGTGAGATGTGGGATCATGGAATGGGTTGGGTTGGGATATGGAATGGGTTGGGTTGAGATATGGAATGGGTTGGGTTGGGATATGGAATGGGGTGGGTTGGGATATGGAATGGGGTGGGTTGGGATATGGAATGGGGTGGGTTGAAATATAGGATCATGGAATGGGTTGGGTTGAGATATGGAATGGGTTGGGTTGAAATATAGGATCATGGAATGGCTTGGGTTGAGATATGGAATGGGTTGGGTTGAAATATAGGATCATGGAATGGCTTGGGTTGAGATATGGAATGGGTTGGGTTGAGATATGGAATCATGGAATGCTTTGGGTTGAAGGGACCTTCGAGCTCATCCAGTGCCAACCCCCTGCCATGGGGACACCTTCCACTGGAGCAGCTTGCTCCAAGCCCCTGCGTCCAACCTGGCCTTGAACACTGCCAGGGATGGGGCAGCCCCACCTCCTCCGTTCAACCCATGCCAGTGCCCCCCCACCCTGCCAGGGAACAACTCCATTATGTCCAACCTGCATCTCCCCTCTCTAAGTGAGCCCATCACCCCTGGTCCATGCTACCCATGGCTCCGATCCATGCTAAAAGCCTCTTTCAAGGATCCATGAGCTCCCCATCACCCTCACAGGGAAGGACTTCTTTATCTTCAACCTAAATCTCCCATTTAAGCTTAAACCCATCACCCCTTGTCCCATCACTCCAGTCCCTGATGAAGAGCATCCTTGTAGGCCCCATTCAGACACTGGAAGCTGCTCTGAAGTCTTCTCCAGCCCCACTTTTCTCAGCCTATCTTTGTATAGGAGATGCTCCAGCCCCTCCCATAGCAATATGGGGAATATCCATCTGGGAATGGCTCTGGAGCAGCACATCCCCCCCTCTGGCACCAGGACCAACCCCTCCAGGCGGATGCACCCAACTCCTCAGCACCTGTGGGAGCACCCCATGGCTTGTGGAGGCAGAAGACCAAGGTGATGGCCACTCTTTGTGCGGTACCACACCCAAGGGGGTTACCTGAGCACACCACAACAGCTTCTTGGCCGTGGAGACAAGAGCCATTGCCCCGGGGCTGCACCTTGCACATGGAGAGGGCGCTCTCGGTGCCCACGCAGCTCACGCGGTTGGGCCACATTTGGCCGGCGCCTTGGGCAGAACGGGACCTGGCGGGTGCCACCAGCGCCGTCCCGCAGCCCAGCTGCCTGCACAGCACCCGTGCTTCAGCCAGACCCCAGTCTTCATCACACAGGGACGCCCAGGAGCCGTGGTGGGGCACCTCCACTCTGCCGTCGCACTGCGTCGAGCCGTTGGCCAAGCGCAACTGCATGGCTGCCGATATCGCTGAACCTGCCAAGGGTACACAAGGGTACACCAGGAGAGCCCCAGCTCCAGCCTGGGCATCATCCATGGGTGGGGAGAGCCCAGAATGGGGACCAAGAGCTCAGGGTCCTCTTAAAAGTGGGATCTGAGGGGTGGCTTTGCAAAGGGGCTGTATTGCAAAGACATTCATTGCAAAGACACATTATAGAACCATAGAATGGGTTGGGTTGGAAGGGGGCTTTGGAGGTCGTCTATAGAACCATAGAACGGGTTGGGTTGGAAGGGGCCTTTGGAGGTTGTCTATAGAACCATAGAATGGGTTGGGTTGGAAGGGGGCTTTGGAGGTTGTCTATAGAACCATAGAACGGGTTGGGTAGGAAGGGGCCTTTGGAGGTCGTCCATAGAACTATAGAATGGGTTGGGTTGAAAGGGTCTTGAACACTGCCAGGGATGGGACAGCCTCAGCTTCTCAGCACCCTCACAGGGAAGAGCTTCCTTGTAATGAGAGTGAATCCCCCCTCTTCCAACCCAACCCCGTCCATGATTCCATGACTGCAAAGCACCAGACGAGCAGGAGGTTGTCAATGGCCCCTGTTGCACCTGGAGATGCATTACCTGAACAGGTCACTCCAGCATCCTCCCCGTGGAAGCAGTTGTTGTTGCCCCACTCTCTGGCCTGGCAGTCCGCGAGCGTGTCCTCGGTGCCGGTGCAGTTCACCTCATCCAACCAGATGGGGTCGTGGCCCCTTCCAAAGTGAGCCCCGTGGGTGGCCGCCAGTGCCGTGCCGCAGCCGAGCTGCCGGCACACCACGGCCGCATCCAGCAGATCCCATCCATCATCACAGACCGTGCCCCACACGTGCTCGTGCAGCACCTCCACCCTCCCGGAGCAGCGGTCGAAGCCGTTGACCAACTGGAGGGTACCCAGGGTGGCCACGATGGAATCTGAGAGGAGAAGGTTGGAGAAGGGATGTGCGCCCCGCTGGATGGATGCTGGGATGCGGATGTGCGCAGCTGGATGGGTACCTGAGCACTCAACGCTGGCGTCTTCAATGTGGTTACAGTTGTGTTCTCCCCACGGCTTGGCTCGGCATTCCAGCAGGGCCTTTTCCTCCCCGGTGCAGTTGACTTCATCCAACCAGATCTGCCCCTTCCCTTCTCCATAGCGAGATCCCAGTGCCACCGACAGCACGGTCCCGCAGCCCAGCTCCCGGCACACAACCTGGCCCTCGTGGAAGCCCCATCCATCGTCGCACACTGTGCCCCAGGTCCCGTTGTGCAGCACCTCCACGCGCCCAGCGCAGCGGCTGGGACCTCCTTCCAGGCGAAGGAACCCCACCGGGCTCTCACTGGATGTGCCTGGAGATGAGGGATGGGGGAGAAGCAGGAGGTGACATGCAGGGGATGGATGGAGTTTGTTTGGGATGGCTTCTGCCACCCTAAAAGGATTTCAGAGGTGGCGTTGGCCAGTCCGGCCCTGCCCTGGGCATCTCAGATGTCGACTGAAGTCAATTGAAGTCAACTCAGAAGTCAGTTGAAGTCAACTGAAGTCAACTCAGAAGTCAACTGAAGTCAACTCAGAAGTCAACTGAAGTCAATTGAAGTCAACTGAAGTCAATTGAAGTCAATTGAAGTCAACTGAAGTCAACTCAGAAGTCAACAGAAGTCAACTCAGAAGTCAACTGAAGTCAACTCAGAAGTCAACTGAAGTCAATTGAAGTCAACTGAAGTCAATTGAAGTCAACTGAAGTCAACTCAGAAGTCAAATGAAGCCCATCTCTGCATCTAAACCCCAGGAGCTCATGTAACAGGTACAAAAAGTCACGGACTCATGGAATGGGTTGGGTTGGAAGGGACCTTAAAGCTCATCCAGTTCCAACCCCCTGCCATGGGGACACCTTCCACTGGAGCAGCTTGCTCCAAACCCCATCCAGACTGGCCTTGGGCACTGCCAGGGATGGGGCAGCCCCAGCTTCTCTGTTCAACCCGTTCCAATGTCCCACCACCCTCACAGGGAAGAACTTCTGCCTAATGTCTCATCTCAGTCTCCCCTCTTCCAGTTGGAAGCTGTTTCTCCTCATCCCATCCCGAAATCCCTTGTCCAAAGCCCCCTCTCCAGGTTTCCTGGAGCCCCTTTAGGCCCTGGAGCTGCTCTAAGGTCTCCCCTTGAGGAGCCTTCTCTTCTCCAGGCTGAACCAGCCCAGCTCTCAGAGCATCTCCATCACTCCAGTGCCTGGATCCGGGTGCCTCATTCCCAGCCCTCAGCATCCCTGCTGGGACAGGGCCGGCGCAGGGCTCATTCAGAGGAGGCTCTGAGATCATCGCTGCCCCGAGTTTTGGGGAGAGGCTGCAAAGGGAACTGAGCTTCCTGGGTGGACCCTGGTGAATGGCTTTAGGAAGGAGAAGAGAGAAAAGCCAACGCTGCAATCGCGGCATCTCCATGGGGATGCTGTCCTTGGCAGCGGCCCCGCGTCACCATGGGATGGCCTAAGGCAGCGCCCTTCACTCTGACGCACGATTCATCCCCAAATCAGGGTGTTCCCGCAGCACCAAGGGACCCCAGGTCATAGGGCAGGGACCTGGGTGCCCACGGGCTCTAAGGTCTCCCCTTAAGAAGCCTTCTTCTGCGGCTCCTTGAGCTTCTCCATGTCCTGGTGCATGCCTCCAGCAGTGAAGACATCGCTTTACCAGCACAGAGGGTTTAGGAGGGACGACTGCGTTGTGTCAAGATGCTTTTTGACCATGGAGAATGGCTCCTGAAGAGCTCAGAAGTGCCTTTGCGCCCAACCCTGCAGTGCCTTCGGAGCTGAGGGGCTCCATGGCACGGGTCTGGCAAGCATTGCCCCATCGCACACGTCGTAAATGAGGCGCAGCCCAGAGGCTCTCCATCACATTCTGCTCCCTCCAAACCTCATCGGAAGGCGACTGCTCCTCCTCGTGCCCTTTGGCTGTGAGAACCAGCGCCAAGAAGGTTGCCCCAAGTCCAATATCCACCTCCTGCTCTGAGCAGAGCCCTGGGCCCACCCTTAACCCCTTCCAAAGTGATGCTGTTGCTGGAGCATCCACGGGGTCCTGCTCAGCAGCAAAGCCCATCCCCATCCTTCAGCAAACCATGGCTGTGGGTAAGGGACCTGGAGGGTCGGCAGCTTCCTCATGGCTCTTTGTGAGCACAGGGATCATGGAAGCGTAGAACCATGGATTGGTTTGGATTGAGAAGGTCCAGGAGGGGTCGGACACGGTTCCCTCCACCCGTGCAATGCTCGTAAGCCTTTGCTTATGGGGCGTAAGCCTTTCCTTATGGGGCATAAGCCTTTGGCTATGGGGCAAAGCCATGGGTGCAAGCAGAGCCAAGCTTCTGCCCTCACCTAAACCCCTCCTGAGCCACCTCCAATGCCACCCCTCCTGCCCCAGCCCCCCAGGTCCCTCTGCTGCGCCCCATAGAGCACAACCGGAGCTCAGCAGTGAAGGGGAACACCACTCACCCCATAGACACACCATCAGTAGCAGAGTCCCAATGCTCTCAGCCCCACAGCGACCGCGTTGGTTCCTGCTCCTGGATGAGGGGTGGATTCCTCCCGGCGTGGCCATGGCCGCAGGCCGGAGGTTGGAGTGGGTTGACCCTGGGATTGATGCCAATGGGAGGGCAAAGTGGGAGCCCTCCTGTTCCTCTGCCTTGCTCCCAGCTGGGAGTTTCACTTCCCGTGTAGCTGTGCCAGGGCTTGACCCGATGTCCCATCCGCGGGCGCTCGGGTCCCTGCCTTGCGCAACGGGAGAGCTGTTCCAGGAAAACACGGAGCAAACAAAGCCTTCCGGCCACATCGGATGTGTCTTCCCCCAAGACTGTGGACACCCTTTGGAGTGGGCGCTCATGGGCTCATGGAATGGGGTTGGGTTGGATGGGGCCTTCAAGCTCATCCAGTTCCAACTCCCTCCCATGGGGATGCCTTCCGCTGGGACACGTTGCTCCAGTGCTTGGGATGGGGCATCCAAACCTTCTCCATTCGACCCATTCCAATGTCCCACCACGCTCGTCCTAACACCTCATCTAAATCTCCCCTGTTTAAGCTTGAAACCATCCCCCCGGTCCCGATGAAGGGCATCAGCTCCATCTGGTGGGGGTTTGGAGCGTGAGGGAGCATCCACTGCAAGGAAACAGGTTAGGAAAGGCTTTATTGTGGAGGCTGGAGCTGCTGGGGGGTGCCATCAGGTGAGCTTGGCCACCATCCATCACGAGAAAGGGTCCTTTGCAAACAGCACCCCAAGCACGTCCTGAGCTGCTGAGAAGCTGGAAGAGCTGCTGCCCACCCGTCCCTTCGTGGCGGCTCACTGAGGGTGTCCTGGAGACAAGGAGCTTCCCAAAGGGGCCATCAAACCTCACTCGTTGTTCCGAATGGGAAGGTTCAGGTGGAGATGGGTGCTGGGCGCTGAAGATGGGGCTTGGAGTACGTTGGTGCCTTTAGGAAGGTCAAGGAGGAGGAACCAAAAGCCCACTTGGAGCTAAGGGTTGGAGACCAGAAGAAGGGGTCTTCCGAGCAGATCTGGGCTGGAAGTGAGTCCAACCTCATCCCATAGAAGGTGGAGCAACCTTGGGACTGCGTTGACCTGCCCCGAGGCTTGGACTTTGATCCCTGCCTTTGCAAACAACCAGGCCAGTGGCAATGAGATTCCCGGCAGTGAGCAGCAAGGAATGCTGGGAACGCGGCTCTGCTGGGGCTGTTTCCACAGTTGGGATACGCGGATGCTCCGGAAGGGAGTCCCGGTCCCACATCCCTTCTGCTCCTTTACAATGGGGGTGTTGGGAAGCCTGGAACCCTCTTGGGATCCTGCAGAGCATCTCTAGAGCAATCCGTAAGCCCAAGAGGTGCTGGGCCTGCATGGGGCAGCCCTGAAGAGCATCATCTCCGTAGATCACAAAGACCTTTAAGAGCATCAGGACCCCAGGGCTGCCAGGTCTACCCCTAACCCATGGCACCGAGGCCTTCTCCAAATGCTGCACGCATCCTATTGGATCCAAGATCCCATTGCTCCCTATTGTGAGGCCAGAACAGCTCCACCAGCCCCACCTCCCTCTTGTGTTAGGAGCCCCAGAGCTGGACCCCATGGCCCTTCCTTGGTGATGGCCAGGGCAACATCTCACCCAATGTTAGCTGAGACTCCGGGACTGGGAAGTAACCCTCGCTTCCATGGGAGGTTAGGAGAAAGGGTATGATCCCATTGGGAATGCGCTGAGGGTGATGGCACTGGGTGACTCCGCAGGGGGTTACAGGGATTACAGGGGGATGTAGGTCTGGGAATAGGGATTATAGTGGCTATAGGGATGGGAATAGGGATTATCGTGGTTATGGGGGGGAATAGGGATGATAGCAATTGTAGGGATGGGAATAAGGATTATAGAGGTTGTAGGGATGGGAATAAGTATTATAGAGGTTATAGGGATGGGAATGAGGATTATAGTGGTTATAGGGATGGGAATGAGAATTATAGTGGTTATAGGGATGGGAATAGGGATTATAGTGGCTATAGGGATGGGAATAGGGATTATCGTGGTTATGGGGGGGAATAGGGATGATAGCAATTGTAGGGATGGGAATAAGGATTATAGAGGTCGTAGGGATGGGAATGAGGATTATAGTGGTTATAGGGATGGGAATGAGGATTATAGTGGTTATAGGGATGGGAATAGGGATTATAGTGGCTATAGGGATGGGAATAAGGAGGCTGTGCAGATGGGATTAGGATTCTGGAGCATTCCCAGAGGACAGGGAGGGGTTAATGTGGGAAGACTTTGGAGACTGACGGACTTGGTGCTGCCCAGAGGAACTGGGACCCACAGGGACTCCATGCAGTGAGTTATGGGGCTATGGGGGCTATGGGGCAGAGGGATCCACCCCGCCAGGGAAGGTCCTCTCTGCTGACCATGGCAGCCCCTGCTCTGCTGGCTCCACAGGACGGGGTCTCCTGGGGTCTCGATGGAGCTTTGCCTTCCTACGCCTCGGATGATGTCCCAGTGTCCTCTGTCCTCTTTAGGAGGGGTTTGTCTGCAACAGGAAGGAGCAGGATGATGCCTGGAAGGTGCAAAGCCCACCCCATGACCCATGGTCCTGCTCGTACCTGGGAAGCGTCCAACCCGTCTTCCACACCTCGTCCACAGGTAGAGGACCAAGAGGGTCCCACAGAGCAGCATTCCTGTGCCCAGGAGGCCTGCCAGCACCGGGCAGGGGTCTACACCACCTGCAGGGAGAGTGGAGCTCAGGGGGATGCTCCAACCCCTTCTGCCCCTCTCACCCTGCCCCTGGTCCATGCTTCTGGGCTCTTGCAGCATCGTCTCCATTGGGTGCTGGGGTTGATGCTCATCAGCAGCGACAGCTCTGCTGCTTGTGGGAGGGTACGTGCATGGACACCCCCCCACTGGGCTCATGCATACATGGGTGGGATGCTCGGATCTCCAAGCCCACTGAGATGCCTTCACCCTGACGGTCCCACTCCGCTGCCTTTGCTGCCCACCTCAAAGCTTATGGCAACGCTTCCAAGCTGGAGATAGGGCTCAGAATCGTCCCCTCCCCAGGCTTTGGCTCCCAGTGTAGACAGAGTGGGCAACGGAGGACCCCAGCGCTCACCTTCCTGCTCGCTGCACACTACGGTGGCCACCGAGCCCTGCGGGCACGGCCCCAGCCCCGTGTGTCTCTGCTGGCACTCGAGGAGCAGCGACTCGGTGCCGCGGCAGTTCAGCCCCTCCAGCAGGACCCGGCCGTGCTCCTGGCCCAGCAGGGCACCCATGGGTGCTGCCTGCGCTGCCCCGCAGCCCAGCTGCTTGCAGGCCACGGTGGCCTCCAGCAGGCTCCAGCCGGTGCCGCACACCCCGAGCCACGTCGCGTTGTAGAGCACCTCCAACCGCCCCGCGCAGGGACCGGGGCCGTCCTGCACCCGCAGCTGCAAGGGGTTGGTGCCTGCAAGAGAAGACGGGGGGGAGATGCGGAGATCCTGAGCTGTAATGGACCAATGGGATGGGTTGGGTTGGAAGGGATGGGTTGGGTTGGGTTGGAAGGGGCCTTCAAGATCATCGTCCTATGGGATGGGTTGGGTTGGAAGGGCCCTTCAAGATCATCTTTCCATGGGATGGGTTGGGTTGGAAGGGATGGGTTGGGTTGGAAGGGATGGTTTGGGTTGGAAGGGACCTTGAAGCTCATAGACTCATAGGATGGGTTGGGTTGGAAGGGATGGGTTGTGTTGGGTTGGAAGGGCACTTCAAGCTCATAGACCCATGGGATGGTTTGGGCTGGAAGGGGCTTTAAAGACCATAGACTCATGGAATGGTTTGGGTTGGAAGGGACCTTCAAGCTCATAGACCCATGGGATGGGTTGAGTTGGAAGGGGCTTTCAAGATCATACTCATGGGATGTGTTGGGTGGGAAGGGGCCTTCAAGCTCCTCCAGTTCCAACCCCTGCCACGGGCAGGGCCCCTTTCCTCTAGAGCAGATTGCTCCAAGCCCCTGTGTCCAACCTGGCCTTGAACCCCCACAGCTCCTCTGGGCACAGCCATCACCGAGCTGGCTGCAGGGCGACACCCGCTCAACCCCAAAGCCAAGCGGTTGGGTGAAGGTGCCTTTGGTGCTGGGGAAGAGGGAGCAGAGAGGCCAGAGCCCGGCAGAGCCCTGGCACAGCAGAGCTCCAGCCTGGTCATCACCTGAGCAGATGACGCCGGCGTCCTCGCTGTGCCCGCAGTTGTGCTCTCCCCAGCTGTGGAGCTGGCACTGGCTGAGCACGGCCTCGGTGCCCGTGCAGTGCACATTGTCGAGCCAGATGGGATCCGAGCCCGGGCCGAAGGGAGCCGAGCTCAGCGCGGCCACGGCCACGCCGCAGCCCAGCTGCCTGCAGACCACGGCGGCGTCATGGAGGTCCCAGGTGTCGTCGCAGACGGTGCCCCACTTCTCGTCGTGGAACACCTCGACTCTCCCCAGGCATCTGTTGGAGCCGTTCATCAACCGCAGCTCTTGTTGGTTGGAAGTGGCTGGGAAAGGAGCGAGGGGAGCATCATCCAGATCCTCATGGAATGGGGTGGTTTGGAAGGGGCCTTCAAGCTCATAGGGTCATGGAATGGGTTGGGTTGGAAGGGGTCTTCCAGTTCATAGAGCCATGGAATGGGTTGGGTTGGAAGGGGTCTTCAAGTGCATAGAGCCATGGAATCGGTTGGGTTGGAAGGGGTCTTCAAGTTCATAGAGCCATGGAATGGGTTGGGTTGGAAGGGGTCTTCAAGTTCATAGAGCCATGGAATGGGTTGGGTTGGAAGGGACCTTCGAGCTCATAGAGGCATGGAATGGGTTGGGTTGGAAGGGGCCTTCAAGCTCATAGGGTCATGGAATGGGTTGGGTTGGAAGGGGTCTCCAAGCTCATAGAGCCATGGAATGGGTTGAGTTGGAAGGGGCCTTCGAGCTCATAGAGCCATGGAATGGGTTGGGTTGGAAGGGACCTTCGAGCTCATAGAGGCATGGAATGGGTTGGGTTGGAAGGGGTCTCCAAGCTCATAGAGCCATGGAATGGGTTGAGTTGGAAGGGGCCTTCGAGCTCATAGAGCCATGGAATGGGTTGGGTTGGAAGGGACCTTCGAGCTCATAGAGGCATGGAATGGGTTGGGTTGGAAGGGACCTTCGAGCTCATAGAGCCATGGAATGGGTTGGGTTGGAAGGGGTCTTCAAGCTCATAGAGCCATGGAATGGGTTGGGTTGGAAGGCGCCTTCGAGGTCATACACCCATGGAATGCTTTGGGTTGAAGGGACCTTCGAGCCCATCCAGTGCCAACCCCCTGCCATGGGGACACCTTCCACTGGAGCAGCTTGCTCCAAGCCCCTGCGTCCAACCTGGCCTTGAACACTGCCAGGGATGGGGCAGCCCCACCTCCTCCGTTCAACCCATGCCAGTGCCCCACCACCCTGCCAGGGAACACCTCCATTACGTCCAACCTGCATCTCCCCTCTCTAAGTGAGCCCATCACCCCTGGTCCATGCTACCCATGGCTCCGATCCATGCTAAAAGCCTCTTTCATGGATCCATGAGCTCAAGAGCAAAGTACGCGCTGGAGATGGACGAGGAGGATGAGCACAGCACTGGACCTCTCCTGGTCCATTACCAAGATGTTACCTGCGCAGATGACACCAGCATCCTGCCCATGGTCGCAGTCATTGGCACCCCAGGGCTGGGCCATGCACTCAGCCAGAGCGGCTTCGCTCCCATTGCACTGGACATGGTCCAGCCAGATGGGACCTGAGCCTTGGCCAAAGTGAGCTGCTCCATAGGCCGTGGCCACAGTCCCGCAGCCCAGCTCCCGGCACACCACAGTGGCCTCCGGGATGCTCCAGTTGTGGTCACACACCGTTCCCCATTGGGAATTGTGCCTCACTTCCAGCCTTCCCGAGCAGGGGTTGGAGCCATTGACCAGGCGGAGCTCTGCAGGACCAGTGCGGATGGGCATGGGGCGGCTGGAGGCATCTACAGAGGAGGACACAAGAGGTGCGCCATGAAAACCCCTCGCCCTTCACCTCTGCGGGACCATCCTGCACTCCTCTGCGGTTGTTGACTGCACCCAGCAGTCACCCACGGGCGGACACCTTGGGAATGGGATGTGGTGATACGGGAGAACGGATGGGGTGATGCAGGGGAGCAGGATGGGGTGATGAGGGGGACCAGGATGTGATAATACAGGAGGACGGATGGGGTGATGAGGGGGACCAGGATGCAATGATGCAGGGGACCAGGATGTGATGACGCAGGAGAACGGATGGGGTGATGCAGGGGGACCAGGATGCGATGATGCAAGGGACCAGGATGAGGTGATGCAGGGGACCAGGATGCGACGGTGATGCAGGGGACCAGGATGCAATGATGCAGGGGACCAGGATGAGATGATGCAGGGGACCAGGATGCGGTGATGCAGGGGACCAGGATGCGATGATGCAAGGGACCAGGATGAGATGATGCAGGGGACCAGGATGCGATGATGCAGGGGACCAGGATGCGGTGATGCAGGGGACCAGGATGCAATGATGCAGGGGACCAGGATGCGATGATGCAGGGGATCAGGATGAGGTGATGCAGGGGACCAGGATGCGTTGATGCAGGGGACCAGGATGAGGTGATACAGGGGATCAGGATGAGGTGATGCAGGGAACCAGGATGTGATGATGCAGGGGACCAGGATGAGATGGTGATGCAGGGAACCAGGATGAGGTGATGCAGGGGACCAGGATGCGACGGTGATGCAGGGGACCAGGATGCAATGATGCAGGGGACCAGGATGAGATGGTGATGCAGGGGACCAGGATGCGGTGATGCAGGGGACCAGGATGCGATGATGCAGGGGACCAGGATGCGTTGATGCAGGGGACCAGGATGCGATGATGCAGGGGATCAGGATGAGGTGATGCAGGGGACCAGGATGCGTTGATGCAGGGGACCAGGATGAGGTGATACAGGGGATCAGGATGAGGTGATGCAGGTAACCAGGATGTGATGATGCAGGGGACCAGGATGAGATGGTGATGCAGGGAACCAGGATGAGGTGATGCAGGGGACCAGGTTGCGGTGATGCAGGGGACCAGGATGAGGTGATGCAGGGGACCAGGATGGGGTGATGCAGGGAACCAGGATGCAATGATGCAGGGGACCAGGATGCGGTGATGCCACAAACTCCCAGCAACCTGTGCTCACTCCCGCTGCCAATCCTGATCCTGCTGGCACAGGAGAAGGACGGAAGCATCTTTTCCTGCTGCCCACCACCTATTACCTGCGCACACCACGCCAGCATCCTCGCCATGGTTGCAGTTGCTCTTCCCCCAGCCCTTGCTCCTGCAGGAGGACAGGGCCGCCTCCGTCCCGGTGCAGTTGACATCATCCAACCAGATGGGTCCCGATCCCATCCCGAAGTGCCTGGCGCGAGGGGCGGAGCGTGCCGAGCCGCATCCCAGCTCCCGGCACACCACAGCCACATCCTGCAGGTCCCAGTGGTCGTCGCACACCGTCCCCCATTGGTGCTCATGGAAGACCTCGACCCGGCCAGCGCAGCGGTGGGGACCCTGTGCCAAGCGGATGGGCGCCCATTGGGAAGCAGCGGGAGCTGGAAGAGGGAGACGGAGGGGATCCGCGTGGAAGAGCGGAGCTGGGAAGGGCGGTGATCCATGCAACGCTCCCGTTTGCGTTTCCCCATTCTCGATCCATGCAACGCTCCCGTTTGCGTTTCCCATTCCCGATCCATGCAACGCTCCCGTTTGCGTTTCCCCATTCCCGATCCATGCAACGCTCCCGTTTGCGTTTCCCCATTCCCGATCCATGCAACGCTCCCGTTTGCGTTTCCCCATTCCCGATCCATGCAACGCTCCCGTTTGTGTTTCCCCATTCCCGATCCATGCAATGCTCCCGTTTGCATTTCCCATTCCCGATCCATGCAACGCTCCCGTTTGCGTTCCCCATTCCCGATCCGTGCAACGCTCCCGTTTACGTTTCCCCATTCCCAATCCATGCAACGCTGCTGTTTGCGTTTCCCATTCCCAATCCATGCAACGCTCCCGTTCACGTTTTCCCTTTCCCAATCCATGGAATGCTCCCGTTTGCGCTGGGAAGGACTTTGTGCCCTTTGCAGATGCAGCGGCAGCCAACGCAAACAAAGCCATTCCTGATCCCGACGTTCCCATTGGGAATGGCGCCAAGGCTTTCCCAACTGCATTGGGAATACAGGCAGGCAATGGTCGCCTTGCTCCCACTTTCTCCTCCTTCCCAAAGGCAGCTGTGTCCCATCCATCCCCGCTTCCCATCGGGATGCTCCTGGAAGAGCCACTCACCCCATAGGCAGGCCAGGCCGAGGAGCATTCCCGCTGCGCTGAACCCACGCCGGTCCTTCCGCAGGGATAGGAGCCGATATCCCGACATTCCCATGGGAGCGGGATGCTGAGCTGGGTGCTGGGGGTGGGGAGGACAGGATTGTCCCCTCCTCCTGCACTGATCCCTCCTCCTCCCTGCTCTTCCCTATGGATGTAGTGCCCCCCCCTTCCATTCCATCCCCACTTCCTTGGGTCCAGCCAGGCTCCAGCGCTCACTGAATCCACGGAATTCCACGCTTTGGGATGGGAGGGCCCTGAAAGTTCATCCAGCTCCAACCCCAACCCATGCCAATGTCCCCGCACCCTCAGAATGAACACCTTATTCCCAAGATCCCACCAAACTCTTCCCATTCCCACTTGGAAGCCGATTCTCCTCATCCCATCCCTTATCCAAAGCCCCTCTCCAGGGTTCCCTTTAGGGAAACCCCGAGGCAGAACCCTTCGTAAGGCACGGATGCATCCCAAAGGGCCCGGGATCAGGATGGGATCCGGGTGCCCAACGAGACAAAGCTTTGGGATATGGGATAAGGGCCATAAGGAGCTCCATAAGAACCCATGGGGGGGTCCGGGCCCCTTTTGGGGTCCCCGCTCCCGTTTTGGGGTCCCGGTGCCGCCCCCCCAAAGGTGGCGCCGCCGCGGACTACATTTCCCAGCATGCCCCTGCGCGGCGCCGGCCCCCGCCCTGCGTGCGCGCGCGGCGCGGGAGGGGGCGGGGCTTCGCGCTCGGCGCGGCCCGAGCGTTGCGCGGCGGCGGAGCGGGGAGCGACCGATAACGGGAACGGGAACGGGAACGGGAACGGGAACGGGAACGGGAGCGGGAACGGGAACGGTAACGGGAGAGGGGGCGGGAACGGGAGAGGGAGCGGGAAGGGGAATGGTAACGGGAGAGGGAGCGGGAATGGTAACGGGAGAGGGAGCGGGAACGGGAACGGGAAGGGGAACGGTAATGGGAGAAGGGGCGGGAAGGGGAACGGTAACGGGAGCGGGAACGGTAGCGGTAACGGGAGAGGGAACGGGAATGGGAGCTGGAACGGTAACGGGAGAGGGAGCGGGAGTGGGAACGGGAACGGGAGCGGGAACGGGAATGGGAGCGGGACCGGGAGCGGGAACGGGAGCGGGAATGGGAGCAGGAAGGGGAAGGGGAACGGGAACTGGAACGGGAACGAGAGCGGGACCGGGAGCGGGAACGGGAACGGGATGGGGGGGGTGAACGGGAACGGGGAAACGGGAGGGATCGGGGAGGGTCCAAGGGGCGGAGCTTGGAGGGGGGGGGGCTGAGGGGCGAAGGGGGCGGGGCCTTCTAGGACGAGACCACGCCCCCTCCACCCGAGGCCACGCCCCCATTCCCGCCCCATCTCCACGTGTCCCCCGCAGGCTCCGATGGCCGCGGGCTCCCGGTGCGGGGCCGCGGCTCCATCCCAACCTCCGTACGCGTGCCGGGAATGCGGGAAGTGCTTCCGCTGGTCCTCCCGCCTGGCCCATCACCAGCGCAGCCACACGGGCGAGCGGCCCTACAAGTGCCCCGAGTGCCCCAAAGCCTTCAAGGGCTCCTCGGCTCTCCTGTACCACCAGCGCGGGCACACGGGCGAGCGGCCCTATCCGTGCCCGCAGTGCCCGAAGGCTTTCAAGCGCTCCTCCTTGCTCCAGACCCACCAACGGGTCCACACGGGGCTGCGCGCCTTTGAGTGCGCGCAGTGCGGGCTCACCTTCAAGTGGGCATCCCATTACCAGTACCACCAGCGGCAGCACACGGGCGAGCGGCCCTACCGCTGCCTGGAGTGCCCCAAAGCCTTCAAGAACTCCTCCAGCCTCCGGCGGCACCGGCAGCTCCATACGGGCGAACGGCCCCACGCTTGCGGCGTCTGCGGCAAAGCCTTCGCCCAACCCTCCAACCTGCGGCAGCACCAACGCGTCCACACGGGCGAACGCCCCTACGCCTGCCCCCAGTGCCCCAAGACCTTCACCCACTCCTCCAACCTCCTCCTGCACCGCAGGACCCATTCCAACGCCCGGCCCCACCAGTGCCCCCAGCGCCCCAAAGCCCCCGTGGCCGATTCCTGCCTCCAGGACCATCCTGCGGCCCCACCGCTGCCCACCGCTGCCCCACCGGAGCCCCCTTGGAGATGCTCCTCCTGCCCGCTGAGCCTCAGCACCCACGAGGAGCTCATGGGTCACCAAGGAGCCCCCCCAGCGCCGACCCCACCGTTGCGCTGCCCGACCTGCGGCAAGAGCTTCAAGAGCGGCGCGGCGCTGGCGCGGCACCGGCACCGCGGCCCCGCTGCCCCGCGGCCCTTCCAGTGCTCCGCGTGCCCCAAGGCCTTCCCCCACTTAACGGGGCTCTTGGGGCACCAACGCCACCACCCCGACGCGCGCCCGCCGCCCGCCCCGGAGCGCCCGTACCAGTGCCCCGAGTGCGGCAAAGCCTTCAAGGGCTCCTCGGGGCTGCGTTATCACCTGCGGGACCACACGGGCGAGCGGCCCTATCCGTGCCCGCAGTGCCCGAAGGCTTTCAAGCGCTCCTCCTTGCTCCAGACCCACCAACGGGTCCACACGGGGCTGCGCGCCTTTGAGTGCGCGCAGTGCGGGCTCACCTTCAAGTGGGCATCCCATTACCAGTACCACCAGCGGCAGCACACGGGCGAGCGGCCCTACCGCTGCCTGGAGTGCCCCAAAGCCTTCAAGAACTCCTCCAGCCTCCGGCGGCACCGGCAGCTCCATACGGGCGAACGGCCCCACGCTTGCGGCGTCTGCGGCAAAGCCTTCGCCCAACCCTCCAACCTGCGGCAGCACCAACGCGTCCACACGGGCGAACGCCCCTACGCCTGCCCCCAGTGCCCCAAGACCTTCACCCACTCCTCCAACCTCCAGCTCCACCGCAGGACCCATTCCAACGCCCGGCCCCACCGCTGTCCACTGTGCGCCAAGACCTTCACCGTGGCCTCCTACCTGCAGCGGCACCTCCGCACCCACGGCGCCGGCCCCGTGGCGCCGCGCGCCCAAGCGCAGACCTTCCTCCTCCTGCAGACCCCCCAAGGCCTTCAGCTCGTCCCCAGCCCCACGGCTCCCCCCCGGAAGGTGCTGTTGCTGCCCGGCGCCGCGATTGAGCCCCGCGAGGGGTCCCCGTCACGGGTGGTACCCAATGGAACCCCCGTTGCCGGGCAGAGCATCCTGGTGGTGCCCGGTGCGGGGCAGGTGCAGGCGGTGGCCGGGGCTCCGGTGGGGAGCGGCGTCATCGTCCTGAGGGGGGGTGGCGGGGGGGGGCTCCCAATGTGTGGGGTGCAGCCCCCTGACGTCCCCAGTGTCCAGCTCCAAGCTCTGCCCCAGCCCATGGAGGTCACCGGGATCCAGCTCCAAGGCACCGAGGTGGCCAATGTCCAGCTCCAAGCCTTGCCGCAGCCGTTGGATGTCACCAGCATCCAGCTCCAAGCATCTGAGGTGGCCAATGTCCAGCTCCAAGCATCTGAGGTGGCCAATGTCCAGCTCCAAGCATCTGAGGTGGCCAATGTCCAGCTCCAAGCTCTTCCACAGCCTTCCAAGGTGGCCACCATCCAGCTCCAAGGCACCGAGGTGGCCAATGTCCAGCTCCAAGCTCTTCCACAGCCTTCCAAGGTGACCAATGTCCAGCTCCAAGCAGCCGAGGTGGCCAATGTCCAGCTCCAAGCTCTTCCACAGCCTTCCAAGGTGGCCACCATCCAGCTCCAAGGCACCGAGGTGGCCAATGTCCAGCTCCAAGCTCTTCCACAGCCTTCCAAGGTGGCCACCATCCAGCTCCAAGGCACCGAGGTGGCCAATGTCCAGCTCCAAGCTCTTCCACAGCCTTCCAAGGTGACCAATGTCCAGCTCCAAGCAGCCGAGGTGGCCAATGTCCAGCTCCAAGCTCTTCCACAGCCTTCCAAGGTGGCCACCATCCAGCTCCAAGGCACCGAGGTGGCCAATGTCCAGCTCCAAGCTCTTCCACAGCCTTCCAAGGTGGCCACCATCCAGCTCCAAGGCACTGAGGTGGCCAATGTCCAGCTCCAAGCCTTGCCACCCCCCTTGGATGTCACCACCATCCAGCTCCAAGCGGGCGAGGTGGCCAATGTCCAGCTCCAAGCTCTTCCACAGCCATTGGATGTCACCAACATCCAGCTCCAAGCCCCTGAGGTGACCAATGTCCATCTCCAAGCCACCAAGGTCCCCGACGTCCATCTCCAAGCCACAGACGTGGCCAGCATCCAGCTCCAGGCCATGGAGGTGGCCAACATCCAGCTCCAGAGCCCAGAGGTGCCCAGCGGCCGCCTGGAAGCCACAGAGGTGCCCAATGGCCTCCAGAGCACCGAGCTGCCCAATGTCCAGGTCCAAGTCACCGAGGTGCCCAGTGGCCATCTCCAAGGCCCCGAGGAACGCGGTGTCCAGCACCAAGTGATGGAGGTGCCCCACATCCAACTGAAGACGATAGAGGTGGCAAATCTCAACCTCCAGGCCCCCGAGGTGCCCAGTGCCTGTCACCAGGTGATGGAGGTGCCCAATGTCCAGCTCAAGACCTTGGAGGTGCCCAACGTCCAGCTCAAGACCTTGGAGGTGCCCAATGTCCAACTCAAGACCATGGAGGTACCCAGCATCCAACTGAAGTCTATTGAGGTACCCAATGTCCAAGTGAAGACCTTGGATATGTCCAGCATCCAACTGAAGCCCATTGAGGTACCCAATGTCCAACTGAAGCCCATGGAGGTGCCCAGCATCCAACTCAAGACCTTGGAGGTACCCAATGTCCAACTGAAGCCCATGGAAGTGCCCAACGTCCAAGTAAAGACCTTGGATATGTCCAGCGTCCAACTGAAGTCTATTGAGGTACCCAACGTTCAACTGAAGCCCATTGAGGTTCCCAACGTCCAACTCAAGACCTTGGAGGTTCCCAATGTCCAACTCAAGCCCATGGAGGTGCCCAATGTCCAACTCAAGCCCATGGAGGTGCCCAGCATCCAACTGAAGACCTTGGAGGTTCCCAATGTCCAACTCAAGCCCATGGAGGTGCCCAATGTCCAACTCAAGCCCATGGAGGTGCCCAGCATCCAACTGAAGACCTTAGAGGTTCCCAATGTCCAACTCAAGCCCATGGAGGTTCCCAACGTCCAACTCAAGACCTTGGAGGTTCCCAACGTCCAACTGAAGCCCATGGAGGTTCCCAATGTCCAACTGAAGCCCATGGAGGTTCCCAATGTCCAACTGAAGCCCATGGAGGTTCCCAACGTCCAACTCAAGACCTTGGAGGTTCCCAACGTCCAACTGAAGCCCATGGAGGTTCCCAATGTCCAACTGAAGCCCATGGAGGTTCCCAATGTCCAACTGAAGCCCATGGAGGTTCCCAACGTCCAACTCAAGACCTTGGAGGTTCCCAACATCCAACTGAAGCCCATGGAGGTGCCCCAGGCCCCCCCGCCCCCCCCGGAGCTGCTCGTGGCCGGGTCCCCGCTCTCCCCATCCCCACGGGGGGCTCTGGGGGGTTCTGCCATGGGGCTGCCCCCGGTGCTGCTGCTGCGGGGGCCCGGGGGGGGCCCTGCCCGGCTCCTCCTGCTCCAGGCACAGCCGGGGCCGGGTCACGGCGTGGAGGGGCAGCCCCAGGCCCGGGTGGGCAGCGGGGGGGACGCGGGGGTCCCGGCCCCGGAGCTGCCCAATGCGCCCCTGGTGCACACGTTCTGATGGGGGCACCCTGGAGCCAAGGATGGGGTGGGGATGGGCACCATGGACCCCCCATGGAACCCACACCAGGGTCCCACTGATGGGCGGGATGAGGATAGATCCCCATGGATCATCCCATGGACCCCCCATGGAACCCACACGAGGGTCCCACTGATGGGCGGGATGAGGATAGATCCCCATGGATCATCCCATGGACCCCCCATGGAACCCACACGAGGGTCCCACTGATGGGCGGGATGAGGATAGATCCCCATGGATCATCCCATGGACCCCCCCATGGGCCCCCAGGACCTCTCATAGACCCCCATGGACCCCCACCCCCATCCCATGGGGGGTTCTTGGCCTGGGGGGAGGGGGGAGGAGGGCTGAAGGGGGCGTGGTCAATAAACGAAGCCCCGCCCTCTGCGAGGTTCCGCCCTCCGGGTGGGCGGGGCGTTGCTATGGGAAAGGCCCCTCTATTGGCTGAGTCGTCGCTAGGGGCGGGGCCGGGCCGGGTCCATTGGCGGGGGGGGGAGGTGGGGGGGGCACAGGAGGGACCATGAGAGCTGCGGGGGGGGGGGGGGGGGGGGAGGGGGGTTACTGGGAAGCGGGGGAGTCCCCAGTATGGCCCCTGTAACCCCCCCCAGTATGGCCCCATTACAGCCCCCCAGTACAGCCCCAATATCCCCAGTACATCCCAGTATGGCCCCAGTACAGCCCCAGTACCCCCCCCAGTATGACTCCAATATAGCCCCATTATCCCCCCCAGTATGGCCCCAGTACAGCCCCAGTATCCCCCAGTATGGCCCCATTATCCCCCCCAGTATGGCCCCAATACAGCCCCAGTACCCCCCCCAGTATGGCCCCAATACAGCTCCAGTACCCCCACCAGTATGGCCCCAGTACCCCCCCAGTATGACTCCAATACAGCCCCAGTACCCCCCCCAGTATGGCCCCAATACAGCTCCAGTACCCCCACCAGTATGGCCCCAGTACAGCCCCAGTACCCCCCCCCAGTATGGCCCCAGTACAGCCCCAGTACCCCCCCAGTATGGCCCCAGTACAGCCCCAGTATCCCCCAGTATGGCCCCATTATCCCCCCCAGTATGGCCCCAATACAGCCCCAGTACCCCCCCCCAGTATGGCCCCAGTACCCCCCCCAGTATGACTCCAATACAGCCCCATTTTCCCCCCCAGTATGGCCCCAGTACCCCCCAGTATGGCCCCAGTACAGCCCCAGTACCCCCCCTCATGACACTCATTCATCCCCAGCCCATCTCCTCTGTTCCCGCTGCTCACCCCACTGGCGTGTGCACACGTGTGCGTGCGTACATGTCTATACACACATGTACACGTGCGGATGCGTGTGCACACGTGCGTACATGCCTATACACGCCTGCACACGTGTGCACACGTGCCTACATGCCTATACACGCCTGCACACGTGTGCACACGTGCCTACATGTCTATACACGCATGTACACGTGCGGATGCGTGTGCACACGTGCTTACATGCCTATACACGCCTGCACACGTGTGCACACGTGCCTACATGCCTATACACGCCTGCACACGTGCGTACATGCCTATACACGCCTGCACACGTGTGCACACGTGCCTACATGCCTATACACGCCTGCACACGTGTGCACACGTGCCTACATGCCTATACACGCCTGCACACGTGTGCACACGTGCCTACATGTCTATTCACGCATGCACACGTGTGCACACGTGCCTATATGTCTATACACGCCTGCACACGTGTGCACACGTGCCTACATGCCTATTCACGCATGCACACGTGTGCACACGTGCCTACATGTCTTTACACGCCTGCACACGTGTGCACACGTGCCTACATGCCTATTCACGCATGCACACGTGTGCACACGTGCCTACATGCCTATTCACGCATGCACACGTGTGCACACGTGCCTACATGCCTATTCACGCATGCACACGTGTGCACACGTGCCTACATGTCTTTACACGCCTGCACACGTGTGCACACGTGCCTACATGCCTATTCACGCATGCACACGTGTGCACACGTGCCTACATGCCTATTCACGCATGCACACGTGTGCACACGTGCCTACATGTCTTTACACGCCTGCACACGTGTGCACACGTGCCTACATGCCTATTCACGCCTGCACACGTGTGCACACGTGCCTACATGCCTATTCACGCCTGCACACGTGTGCACACGTGCCTACATGCCTATTCACGCCTGCACACGTGTGCACGCATGACGTGTGCCACGTCCCGTGGCTCGGAGGCCCCGTGCACGCGTGTGGCGCCTCACGTGTGCGCTCACGTGTGTCCCCTGGGTCCCTCCTGGCTCCGGCGGTGCCCAAACTCGTGATGGGGTTGGGGGGGGCCCAAAAAGGGGGGGGGGGGGGGCCCAACGCTGCCCCAATCCCTTTGTATCCCCCCCTCCCCCCCCCCCGGGATATCCCTGCCAGGGGGAAGGGCAATGGGATGGACGCAGCTGGGGCTGACTCATCCCGGCCTCGTCCCTCCCCATCCCTAAGGCGCCGCCATGGTCCTGGTGCTGCTGCTGGGTGAGGCCGGGCAGGGCACTGCAGGGCAATGCTGGGGCACTGCACTGCACAGGCACTGCACGGGGCACTGCATAGGGCACTGCAGGGCAATGCTGGGGCGCTGCACTGGCACTGCATGGGGCACTGCATGGGCACTGCATAGGGCACTGCATGGGCGCTGCATAGGGCACTGCATGGGGCACTACACAGGCACTGCACGGGGCACTGCATAGGGCACTGCATGGGCACTGCACGGGCGCTGCATGGGGCGCTGCACTGGCACTGCATGGGGCACTGCAGAGGCCCTGCATAGGGCACTGCATAGGGCACTGCACGGGGCACTACACGGGCACTGCACGGGGCACTGCATAGGGCACTGCATGGGCACTGCCCGGGGCGCTGCACTGGCACTGCCCGGGGCGCTGCAGAGGCACTGCACGGGGCGCTGCATAGGGCACTACATAGGGTGCTACATAGGGCACTGCATGGCCACTGCATGAGCGCTGCATAGGGCACTGCATGGGCGCTGCATAGGGCACTGCATGGGGCGCTGCATACGGCACTGCATGAGCACTGCAGGGGCACTGCACGGGCACTGCTTGGGGTACTGCATGGGCACTGCACTACACTGCATGGGGCTCTGCATGGGCACTGCACTGCACAGGCACTGAATGGGCACTGCATGGGGCGCCGCATGGGCACTGGGCAGTGCACACAGTGGGGATATGGGGTGCCATGGTGGGGGGGCAGCTGCAGGGCACTGGGAAGGGGTCTGGGAACTGGAAGGGCACTGGCACGGGGCACTGGTAATGGGGCACTGGGCACTGGTCATGGGGCACTGGTAATGGGGACTGGGCACAATGGGCACAATGGGCACTGGGCACTGGTCACGGGGCACTGGTCCCACTGGTTGCTCTTCCCTCCGGGTTGGGGTGTCCGGATGCTGCCCCCCCTCATCCTGCACTGGTTTCCAGTGGCGCTGCTGGGACCCCGCGGCTCAGGTACAGGGAGGGGGGGGAGCGGGTGTGGGGGGGGAACCTGGCCCCGTGGCTCCCAGTGGTGATCCCAATGGATCCAAAGGGCTCCCAATGGGTTACAGATGGTCCTGGTGGGTCCCAGTGCCTCATAGATGGTCCCAGTGGGTCCGAGTGCATCCCAGGGGTCCCAATGAGTCATAGACGGTCCCAGTGGTTCCAGTGAATCCCAGTGATCCTGGTGCATCCCAGTGGTCCCGGTGCATCCCATTGGTCCCAGTGCATCCCAGTGGTCCCTGTGCATCCCAGTGATCCCAGTACATCCCATTGGTCCCGGTGCATCCCAATGGCCCCAGTGCATCCGATTGGTCCGGGTGCATCCCATTGATCAGGATGCATCTCATTGGTCCCTGCACATCCCATTGGTCCCAGTGCATCCCATTGGTCCCTGTACATCCCATTGGTCTCTGCGTATCCCATTGGTCCCAGTGCCTCCCAATGGCCCCAGTGCATTCCATTGGTCTGGGTGCATCCCATTGGTCCCAGAGCATCCCATTGGTCCCTGTGCATCCCATTGGTCCCAGAGCATCCCATTGATCCCGGTACATCCCAACGGCCCCAGTGCATCCCATTGATCCCGGTACACTCCATTGATCCCAGTACACCCCAATGATCCCGGTACACCCCACTGATCCCGGTACATCCCAACGGCCCCAGTGCATCCCATTGATCCCGGTACACCCTATTGATCCCGGTACATCCCAACGGCCTCAGTGCATCCCCTTGATCCCAGTGCATCCCATTGATCCTGGTACACCCCATTGATCCCGGTACATCCCAACAGCCCCAGTACACCCCATTGATCCCGGTACATCCCATTGATCCCGGTACATCCCATTGATCCCGGTACACCCCATTAATCCCAATGCATCCCAACGGCCCCAGTGCATCCCCTTGATCCCAGTGCATCCCATTGATCCCGGTACACCCCATTGATCCCGGTACATCCCATTGATCCCGATGCATCCCATTGATCCCAATGCATCCCAACGGCCCCAGTGCATCCCATTGATCCCGGTACATCCCATTGATCCCGATGCATCCCAACGGCCCCAGTGCATCCCATTGATCCCGGTACATCCCATTGATCCCGGTACACCCCATTGATCCCGGTACATCCCACTGATCCCGGTACACCCCATTGATCCCGGTACATCCCATTGATCCCGGTACACCCCATTGATCCCGGTACATCCCATTGATCCCGATGCATCCCATTGATCCCAATGCATCCCAACGGCCCCAGTGCATCCCATTGATCCCGGTACATCCCATTGATCCCGGTACATCCCATTGATCCCGATGCATCCCATTGATCCCAATGCATCCCAACGGCCCCAGTGCATCCCATTGATCCCGGTACATCCCATTGATCCCAATGCATCCCAACGGCCCCAGTGCATCCCATTGATCCCGGTACATCCCATTGATCCCGGTACATCCCATTGATCCCGATGCATCCCATTGATCCCAATGCATCCCAACGGCCCCAGTGCATCCCCTTGATCCCAGTGCATCCCATTGATCCCGGTACACCCCATTGATCCCGGTACATCCCATTGATCCCGATGCATCCCATTGATCCCAATGCATCCCAACGGCCCCAGTGCATCCCATTGATCCCGGTACATCCCATTGATCCCGATGCATCCCATTGATCCCAATGCATCCCAACGGCCCCAGTGCATCCCATTGATCCCGGTACATCCCATTGATCCCGATGCATCCCAACGGCCCCAGTGCATCCCATTGATCCCGGTACATCCCATTGATCCCGGTACACCCCATTGATCCCGGTACATCCCACTGATCCCGGTACACCCCATTGATCCCGGTACATCCCATTGATCCCGATGCATCCCAACGGCCCCAGTGCATCCCATTGATCCCGGTACATCCCATTGATCCCGATGCATCCCATTGATCCCAATGCATCCCAACGGCCCCAGTGCATCCCATTGATCCCGGTACATCCCATTGATCCCGATGCATCCCATTGATCCCAATGCATCCCAACGGCCCCAGTGCATCCCATTGATCCCGGTACATCCCATTGATCCCAGTACACCCCATTGATCCCAGTACATCCCATTGATCCTGGTACATCCCATTGATCCCGGTACACCCCATTGATCCCAGTGCATCCCATTGATCCCGGTACACCCCATTGATCCCGGTACACCCCATTGATCCCAGTACATCCCATTGATCCTGGTACATCCCATTGATCCCGGTACACCCCATTGATCCCAGTGCATCCCATTGATCCCGGTACACCCCATTGATCCCGGTACACCCCATTGATCCCGGTACATCCCACTGATCCCGGTACACCCCATTGATCCCGGTACATCCCATTGATCCCGGTACACCCCATTGATCCCTGTACACCCCATTGATCCCGGTACATCCCATTGATCCCGGTACACCCCATTGATCCCTGTACACCCCATTGATCCCGGTACACCCCATTGATCCCAGTACATCCCATTGATCCTGGTACATCCCATTGATCCCGGTACATCCCATTGATCCCGGTACACCCCATTGATCCCAGTGCATCCCATTGATCCCGGTACACCCCATTGATCCCGGTACATCCCACTGATCCCGGTACACCCCATTGATCCCGGTACATCCCATTGATCCCGGTACACCCCATTGATCCCGGTACATCCCACTGATCCCGGTACACCCCATTGATCCCGGTACATCCCATTGATCCCGGTACACCCCATTGATCCCGGTACATCCCACTGATCCCGGTACATCCCACTGATCCCGGTACACCCCATTGATCCCGGTACATCCCATTGATCCCGGTACATCCCACTGATCCCGGTACACCCCATTGATCCCGGTACACCCCATTGATCCCGATGCATCCCATTGATCCCAATGCATCCCAACGGCCCCAGTGCATCCCATTGATCCTGGTACACCCCATTGATCCCGGTACATCCCATTGATCCCGATGCATCCCAACGGCCCCAGTGCATCCCATTGATCCCGGTACATCCCATTGATCCCGATGCATCCCATTGATCCCAATGCATCCCAACGGCCCCAGTGCATCCCATTGATCCCGGTACATCCCATTGATCCCGATGCATCCCATTGATCCCGGTACACCCCATTGATCCCAGTACATCCCATTGATCCCGGTACACCCCATTGATCCCGGTACATCCCATTGATCCCGGTACACCCCATTGATCCCAGTACATCCCATTGATCCCGGTACATCCCACCGTCCCCAGCGCCCCCATCGTTCCCCCCGCTCCCCCCTGCAGTCCCCCTTCCCGCCGCCGGGTGCCGCTGCTCCCCCACCCCTCAGCTCCGCTCCGCTCCCGCAGCCCCGTTCCCGGTGCGCTTGGCCGGGGGTCCCGGGCCCTGCGCCGGCCGCGTGGAGCTGCTCCGGGCCGGGCGCTGGGGGACGGTGTGCGACGACGATTGGGGACTGCCGGACGCGTCGGTGCTGTGCCGGGAGCTGCGCTGCGGCACCGCTTTGGCCGCCCCCACCGGGGCTTGGTTCGGGGAGGGCTCCGGGCCCATTTGGCTCAATGGGGTCCGGTGCCGCGGCTCCGAGCAGAGCCTCGCCCGCTGCAGGCACCGGGGGTGGCGGCCGCACGTGTGCGCCCATGAGGAGGATGCGAGCGCCGTGTGCTCGGGTGGGAGGGGATGGGATGGGATGGGATGGGATGGGATGGGATGGGATGGGATGGGATGGGATGGGGATGGGGATGGGGATGGGGGTGGGATGGGGATGGGATGGGGATGGGGGTGGGGATGGGGGTGGGATGGGGATGGGATGGGATGGGATGGGATGGGATGGGATGGGGATGGGGGTGGGATGGGGATGGGATGGGGATGGGGGTGGGGATGGGGATGGGGATGGGATGGGATGGGATGGGGATGGGATGGGGATGGGGGTGGGGATGGGGATGGGGATGGGGATGGGGGTGGGATGGGGATGGGATGGGATGGGGATGGGGATGGGATGGGGATGGGATGGGATGGGAGGGGGTGGGATGGGGTGGGAGGGGATGGGATGGGGATGGGAGGGGATGGGATGGGGGTGGGGTGGGGTGGGATGGGATGGGATGCGATGGGATGGGATGGGGATGGGAGGTGAGGGGATGGGATTTGATGGGAGGGGATGGGTTGGAATGGGGAGGGGATGGGATGGGATGGGGGGATGCAATGGGATGTGATAGGATGGGTTGGGGGGGATGCAGTGGGACGTGATGGGATGAGGGGGGTAAGGGGTAAAGGGGACCCCGCTGAGCGTTGGGCCCCGCAGGACACCAGTTCCAGCCCTTTGGAAGCATTGGGAGCCTCGGGACGCTCGCACCGGTGCCCAGCAGCAGGACCCAGGGGTGTGAGGGTGCTGAGTGTGCAGGTACCGGGAGAGCATCATGGGGAGGGGGGTGAGGGGTCACAGAGACGTGGAATAAGGGAATGGGATGGGATGGGGATGGGGATGGGATGGGGATGGGGATGGGGATGGGGATGGGGATGGGGATGGGGATGGGGATGGGATGGGGATGGGATGGGGATGGGGATGAGGATGGGATGGGGATGGGATGGGGATGGGGATGGGGATGGGGTGGGATGGGGATGGGGATGGGGATGGGGATGGGGATGGGGATGGGGATGGGATGGGGATGGGGATGGGATGGGGATGGGGATGGGGCACTCCCTATGGCTGTGCTGAGCCATCTCCTCCTTGCTGCAGGACAACGGGAGCTGATGTCCCCAGCGGGGACCTCCCCATCCCCGTCCCCCAGCAGCACCCAGCGCCCTGCAGGACAGGGGGGGATCCGCCCCCTCCAAGCCAAAGCCGGGAGCGATCCCATCCGGATCACCAGGATCACCCTGCTCAAAGCCCACCCGGACCCTGGTGGCATCATCCAGAGCACCAAGCCCAAGGCAGGACAGGACCCTGCGGCCAAGAGGAGGCAGGATCCCATCGGTGCCACCAGGTCCAAGGAAGGACGGGATCCCATTGGGGCCAACAGATCCAAGGCAGGACGGGATCCCGTTGGCACCCATAGGCCCAAGGCAGGATGGGATCCCATTGGGGCCAACAGATCCAAGGCAGGACAGGATCCCATTGGCACCCATAGGTTCAAGGCAGGATGGGATCCCATTGGGGCCAACAGATCCAAGGAAGGACGGGATCCCATTGGCACCCATAGGTTCAAGGCAGGATGGGATCCCATTGGGGCCAACAGATCCAAGGAAGGACGGGATCCCATTGGCACCCATAGGTCCAAGGCAGGACGGGATCCCATTGGCACCCATAGGTTCAAGGCAGGATGGGATCCCATTGGGGCCAACAGATCCAAGGAAGGATGGGATCCCATTGGCACCCATAGGTCCAAGGAAGGATGGGATCCCATTGGGACCAACAGATCCAAGGAAGGACGGGATCCCATTGGCACCCATAGGTCCAAGGAAGGACGGGATCCCATTGGCACCCATAGGTTCAAGGAAGGATGGGATCCCATTGGGGCCAACAGATCCAAGGAAGGACAGGATCCCATTGGCACCCATAGGTTCAAGGCAGGATGGGATCCCATTGGGACCAACAGATCCAAGGCAGGACGGGATCCCATTGGCACCCATAGGTCCAAGGCAGGATGGGATCCCATCGGTGCCACCCATCCCAAAGCCTTGCGGGATCCATCCAGCTCCCTCCGGATCCCCCGGCCCAAAGCTGGGCAGATCCCAGGAGGTGCCAACCAGACCTCCAGGAGAGCACCAGGACGGGGGCCGGTTGGGACCGCGCAAGGACCCAGGCCCAAAGCACAGCAGGATTTGGCCCCGACCGCGCATCCTCCAGCGGAGGTGGGTGCGGATGGGGCCGGATGGAGCCCTCGTCCTTCAGGAGAGGTTGGAGCAGGGGAAGCCGTGAGGAGGTCGCATCCTGCGGTGGAGGCAGGTCCTGGAGGTACCACAATGAGCGCGCAGCCTGCAATGGAGCTGGTTCCGGATGGCACCACACGGAGCACACATCCTGCAACCAAGCCAGGTCCAGAAGGTACCATGAGGAGCACACATCCTGCAATGGAGCTGGTTCTGGAGGGCACCACACAGAGCACACATCCTGCAACCAAGTCAGGTCCAGAAGGTACCACAATGAGCACTCATCTTGCAATGGAGCTGGTTCAAGATGCTACCACAGTGAGCGCGCATCCTGCACCCAAATCAGGTCCAGATGGTACCATGAGGGGCACACATCCTGCAATGGAGCTGGTTCAGGAAGGTACCACAGTGAGCACACATCCTGCAGTGGAACTGGTTCCTGATGGTACCACACGGAGCACATATCCTGCAATGGGGCTGGTTCCGGATGGTACCACACAGAGCACGCATCCTGCAGCAGAACCAGGTCCTGAAGGTACCACGATGAGCACTCATCCTCCAACAGAAGAACCAGGTTATGAGGGTACCCTGAGGAGCACGCATCCTGCAATGGAGCTGGTTCCTGATGGTACCACATGGAGCACGCATCCTGCACCCAAATCAGGTTCAGATGGTACCACACGGAGCAAACATCCTGCAATGGAGCTGGTTCAAGAGGGTACCATGATGGGCACACATCCTGCAACCAAGCCAGGTCCTGAAGGCACCACAATGAGCACACATCCTGCAATGGAACTGGTTGAAGAAGGTACCACATGGAGGACACATCCTCCAATGGAGCTGGTTCTGGATAGTACCACAGTGAGCACACATCCTGCAGCAGAACCGGGTCCTGAAGGCACCATGAGGAGCACTCATCCTGCAATGGAGCTGGTTCAAGAGGGTACCGTGAGGAGCACACATCCTCCAACAGAAGAACCAGGTTCTGAGGGAACCACAATGAGCACTCATCCTGCAATGGGGCTGGTTCTGGATGGCACCACATGGAGCACACATCCTGCAATGGGGCTGGTTCTGGATGGCACCACACAGAGCACACATCCTGCAATGGGGCTGGTTCCTGATGGCGCCACATGGAGCACACATCCTGCAATGGGGCTGGTTCCTGATGGCGCCACAGTGAGCACACATCCTGCAATGGGGCTGGTTCTGGATGGCACCACACGGAGCACACATCCTGCAACAGAACCGGGTCCTGAAGGTACCACAATGAGCACTCATCCTCCAACAGAAGAACCAGGTTATGAGGGTACCATGAGGAGCACACATCCTGCTATGGAGCTGGTTCCTGATGGCACCACAATGAGCACACATCCTGCAATGGAGCTGGTTCAAGAGGGTGCCACAGTGAGTGCACATCCTGCACCCAAATCAGGTCGGGATGGTACCATGAGGAGCACACATCCTGCAATGGTGCTGGTTCAGGAAGGTACCACAGTGAGTGCACATCCTGCAGCAGAACCAGGTCCTGAAGGCACCACAATGAGCACTCATCCTGCAATGGAGCTGGTTCCGGATGGTACCACACGGAGCACACATCCTGCAATGGAGCTGGTTCCGGATGGCACCACATGGAGCACACATCCTGCAGTGGAACTGGTTCCTGATGGCACCACATGGAGCACACATCCTGCAATGGAGCTGGTTCAAGAGGGTACCATGAGGAGCACTCATCCTCCAACAGAAGAACCAGGTTCTGAGGGACCCACAATGAGCACTCATCCTGCAATGGGGCTGGTTCTGGATGGCACCACACAGAGCACGCATCCTGCAACAGAACCAGGTCCTGAAGGTATCACAATGAGCACTCATCCTCCAACAGAAGAACCAGGTTATGAGGGTACCATGAGGAGCACACATCCTGCAATGGAGCTGGTTCCTGATGGTACCACACGGAGCACACATCCTGCAATGGAGCTGGTTCCTGATGGTACCACACGGAGCACACATCCTGCAATGGAGCTGGTTCCTGATGGTACCGCACAGAGCACACATCCTGCAATGGAGCTGGTTCCTGATGGTACCACACGGAGCACACATCCTGCAATGGAGCTGGTTCCTGATGGTACCACACAGAGCACACATCCTGCAATGGAGCTGGTTCCTGATGGTACCACATGGAGCACACATCCTGCAATGGAGCTGGTTCCTGATGGTACCACACGGAGCACACATCCTGCAATGGAGCTGGTTCTGGATGGCACCACACGGAGCACACATCCTGCAATGGAGCTGGTTCCGGATGGCACCACACGGAGCACACATCCTGCAATGGAGCTGGTTCCGGATGGCACCACATGGAGCACACATCCTGCAATGGAGCTGGTTCCTGATGGTACCACACGGAGCACGCATCCTGCAATGGAGCTGGTTCCGGATGGCACCACACGGAGCACACATCCTGCAATGGAGCTGGTTCTGGATGGCACCACACGGAGCACACATCCTGCAATGGAGCTGGTTCCGGATGGCACCACACGGAGCACACATCCTGCAATGGAGCTGGTTCCGGATGGCACCACATGGAGCACACATCCTGCAATGGAGCTGGTTCCTGATGGTACCACACGGAGCACGCATCCTGCAATGGAGCTGGTTCCGGATGGCACCACACGGAGCACACATCCTGCAATGGAGCTGATTCCTGATGGCACCACACGGAGCACGCATCCTGCAGTGGAGCTGGTTCTGGATGGCACCACACGGAGCACATATCCTGCAATGGAGCTGGTTCCGGATGGCACCACACGGAGCACACATCCTGCAATGGAGCTGGTTCTGGATGGCACCACACGGAGCACGCATCCTGCAATGGAGCTGATTCCTGATGGCACCACACGGAGCACGCATCCTGCAGTGGAGCTGGTTCCGGATGGCACCACACGGAGCACACATCCTGCAATGGAGCTGGTTCTGGATGGCACCACACGGAGCACACATCCTGCAACCAAGCCAGGTCCTGAAGGTGCCATGAGGAGCGCACGTCCTCCGGTGCATCCCAATGGCACGATGCCACCTTCTACAGCAGGAATGGGTCTGGATGAGCCCACGTGGGGTGCACGGCCCACAGCAGGACCTGGTCCCAGTGCTGTCACCCTGCACGCACCAGCGGGTGCGGATGGTCCCACATGGGGCGCTCAGCCTGGAGCTGAACCTGGTCCGGGAGCTTCCATGATGAGCCCACGACCTCCGGCGCATCCGGATCCAGATGGTATGGAGCAGGAAATTACTTGGATGGATGATGGAGGATGGAGGATGGATGATGATGGAGGATGATGATGATGGATGATGATGATGGAGGATGGATGATGATGGAGGATGGATGGTGATGGAGGATGATGATGGACGGGTGATGATGGATGATGACGGATGATGGAGGATGATGATGGAGGATGGATGATGATGGAGGATGATGATGGATGGGTGATGGATGATGATGGATGGGTGATGACGGGTGATGATGGATGATGATGGATGATGGATGATGATGATGGAGGATGATGATTATGGAGGATGATGATGATGGATAGTAATGGATGATGAGGATGGAGGATGATAATGGATGATGATGGATGATGATGGAGGATGATGGATGAGTGATGATGGATGATGATGATGGATGATGACTGATGGATGATGGATGATGGATGATGGATGATGATGATGGAGGATGATGGATGATGAGGATGGAGGATGATGATGGATGATGAGGATGGAGGCTGATAATGGATGATGATGGATGATGATGATGGATGATGGATGATGATGATGGATGATGGTGATGGATGATGATGTTCATGATGATGGATGATGTTGATGATGATGGATGATGTTGATGATGATGACGGATGATGATGATGATGATGATGGTGATGATGGGTGATGATGGATGATGATGATGTTGATGATGATGGATGATGTTGATGATGATGACGGATGATGATGATGATGATGATGATGATGGTGATGATGATGACGATGACGAATGAGTCGATGTCCCCTCTGTCCCTTCCCTCCCCAGATGCTGACCTGGTCCCAGGCTCTGGTGGGATCCCTGCTGCCCCCCCACCGCCCCCATCACCCGCTCCATCGCAGCCCCACACCCCGGGACCTACAGCTCCTGCCCCCATGGTCCAACTGCGTCCAGGCTCCCAGCACCCCATGGACCCCCCCAGCACCCTATGGACCCCCCCAGCACCCCCTCAGCACCCCATGGACCCCCCCAACACCCTATGGACACCCCTCGGCCCGGCTCCATGGGGGGCCCCACTGCACCCCATAGGTGTGGGGCAGGATGGGGCCCCCCCCTGCCGGGCCCCCCCCCAGCTGGAGGCGCTGCTGCAGGAGGTGCGGGGGCTGCGGGGGGAGCTGCGGGCGCTGACCCGGACCCTGCAGCAGCTCCGGGGGGCCCCCCCGCAGCAATAAAGTGGGGCTGGACCCCCCCTCCCCCCATGCTATGGGGTGATGGGATGTGGGGCGTCACTGGGGGAGATGTGGAGTGTCACTGGGGGGGATGTGGGGCGTCATTGGGGGGGATGTGGGGTGATATTGGGGGGGATGTGGGGTGTCACTGGGGGGGATGTGGGGTGTCATTGGGGGGGATGTGGGGTGATATTGGGGGGGATGTGGGGTGATATTGGGGGGGATGTGGGGCTGGGATGGGGGGGCCCAAAGGGGAATAGAACCGGGGGGGGGTAACTTGGGGGCCTCATGGGGGTCACTGGGGGGGGTGTTGGGGGGCAGGGGGGGATCTGGGCAGGCAAACACAGGGACCTCCTGCATCCCACTGCATCCCACTGCATCCCTACTGCATCCCTACTGTATCCCACTGCATCCCTGCTGCATCCCACTGCATCCCACTGCATCCCGCTGCATCCCACTGCATCCCTACTGTATCCCACTGCATCCCTGTGCATACCTGCTGCATTCCACTGCATCCCTACTGCATCCCACGGCATCCCTGCTGCATCCCACTGCATCCCTGTGCATCCCTGCTGCATCCCACGACATCGCACTGCATCCCACTGCATCCCTGTGCCTCCCTGCTGCATCCCACTATATCCCACTGCATCCCACTGCATACCTGCTGCATCGCACTGCATCCCTACTGTATCCCACTGCATCCCACCGCATCCCTGCTGCATCCCACTGCATCGCACTGCATCCCTGCTGCATCCCACTGCATCCCACTGCATCCCTGCACATCCTTGCACTGTATCCCACTGTATCCCTTCCCTATCCCTCTGCATCCCCCCCCGCAGGAGGCCCCGCTCCAGCCCTTCCCACCCCCCCACAAGGAGCATCCCAAGAGATCATTGAAGCCCTCGGAAAGGACCCCCAACCCTCCCCCCCCCCAGGAGCCTTCAGCCCATGGGGCAGCTGTGGGGCAGGGCCCGGCCTGGCCCCATTCCCGGCCCCCCCCCCCCCCCCGTGGCCTCTCGACCCCGTCATGGAACAGCTCCTGGGTGCTAATCCCAGAGCACCTGTCCCGGCCCCCGGCCTGCCCCATAGCGGGGGGGCCCATAGCGGGGCTTGGGGGGCAGGGGGGGAATGGCACCCATGGGGGCAGGGGGGGAATGGCACCCATGGGGGCGGGAGGGGGCAATGGGACACGAGGGGTTGGACCCATGGGTGCAGGAGGTGTGGGGTGATGGCACCCATGGGTGCAGGAGCTGTGGGGCAGTGGCACCCATGGGTGCAGGAGGTGTGGGACCCATGGGTGCAGGAGCTGTGGGGCAGTGGCACCCATGGGTGCAGGAGGTGTGGGACCCATGGGTGCAGGAGCTGTGGGGCAGTGGCACCCATGGGTGCAGGAGGTGTGGGGCAATGGGATCCATGGGTGCAGGAGGTGTGGGGCAGTGGCACCCATGGGTGCAGGAGGTGTGGGGTGATGGCACCCATAGGTGCAGGAGGTGTGGGGTGATGGCACCCATGGGTGCAGGAGCTGTGGGGTGATGGCACCCATGGGTGCAGGAGGTGTGGGGTGATGGCACCCATGGGTGCAGGAGCTGTGGGGCAGTGGCACCCATGGGTGCAGGAGGTGTGGGGTGATGGCACCCATGGGTGCAGGAGGTGTGGGGCATTGGCACCCATGGGTGCAGGAGGTGTGGGGCAGTGGCACCCATGGGTGCAGGAGGGGTTGGACCCATGGGTGCAGGAGCTGTGGGGCAATGGGATCCATGGGTGCAGGAGGTGTGGGGCAGTGGCACCCATGGGTGCAGGAGGTGTGGGGTGATGGCACCCATGGGTGCTGCTATTTCAGTGCCCCCGCAGCTGTCCCAGTCCCACGTTCCCGGGAGCCGATCCAGCCTTGGGATAGGGCCAGGGCCAAGGACAGGGATCGGGACAGGGACAGGAACCGGAGCCCCACATGGTGGGTCCCCAATGGGGCGCGTGTGGGGTCCCAGCCCCCCAACCCCTGCCCCATAGTGGGCTCCGGGGGGCGCTTCCCATTGGGTGGGAATGGGATGGGATGGGATGGGGGGGGGGATGCGTCCCTGATGGCCCCCGCTGGCTCCTGGCCACCGGGATCAGGTCCCGGGAGCAGATGGGATGGGGGGGAAGAGCAGGTGGGAATGGAGGGAGCGGGGGCTGGGAATGGGGGGGGGCAGGGAAGGATCCATCCGGGAATGCTCGGAGGGAAATGTGGGGCAGGAAAGGGCCCGGGGGCTGCTCTGGACCCAGCCTGGAGAAGGGAACCCCAGGACTGCCCCCCCCGGACCCCCAAGTGTCCCATTGGGATGTGGTGATGGGGTTGGGATGGGGTGGATGATGGATGATGGTGGTGGATGGATAACGGATGGATGGCGATGGACGGATGGGGACAGCCCCCATCCCATCCCCGACCCTGCACTGCATGGCACTGAGCTCAGCATCATCCCCAACCCCATCCCTCTCCCTCTGTCCCCATCCCATTCCCATCCCTGCCCCATTTCCATCCCATCCCATCCCCATCCCATCGCCATCACCATCCCCATCCCTGTCCATCTGTCCCTATGCCCATCCCATCCCATCCCCATCCCATCCCATCCTATCCCATCCTATCCCCATCCCTGTCCCCATCCCATTCCCATCCCTGTCCCATTTCCATCCCATCCCATCGCCATCCCCATCCCTGTCCATCTGTCCCCATCCCCATCCCATCCCCATTCCCATTCCCATCCCCATCCCATCCCCATCCCATCCCCATCCCCTTCCCCATACCCATCCCATCCCATCCCATCCCATCCCATCCCATCCCATCCTATCCTATCCCATCTTATCCCCATCCCCATCCCCATCCCCATCCCTGTCCATCTGTCCCCATCCCCATCCCATCCCCATTCCCATTCCCATCCCCATCCCATCCCCATCCCCATCCCATCCCCATTCCCATTCCCATCCCCATCCCATCCCCATCCCCATCCCATCCCCATTCCCATTCCCATCCCCATCCCATCCCCATCCCCATCCCATCCCCATCCCCTTCCCCATTCCCATCCCCATCCCCATTCCCATCCCATCCCATCCCATCCCATCCTATCCTATCCCATCTTATCCCCATCCCATTCCCATTCCTGTCCCAATCCCATCCCCTCCCCATCCCCTTCCCTGTCCCATTCCCATCCCTGTCCCAATCCTATTCTCATCCCTCTCCCAATCCAATCCCATCCCCATCCCTATCCCCATCCCATCCCATCCCCTCCCTATCCCTTTCCCATTCCCATCCCCATCCCCATCCCCACCCCATCCCTCTCCGTCCTTCCCATCCTCCCTCCTGCCCATCTTTGGCTCCCGTTGGGGCTGACGCACGCTCCAGGGATTAACGCGGAGCCTCCGGCCCGGCCCGGGCAGGAAAATCTGAGTCACGGCTCCGGGAGCTGCGCTGGGGCCGAGGGCCGCGGCTGTGGGGCCGCTGCCCCCCAAGCGGCCGCCGTGGGGCCGGGACCCCCGGGTGAGGCTCCCGCTGCCCCCAAGGGCCTCGGCTCAGCCCCACTGCTGGGGGGGGGTGGGGATGGGCTGCGGGGGTCTGCGTGGAGGTGGTGTGGAATGGGGTGGGGTGGGATGGGGTGGGATGGAGTGGGATGGAGAGGGATGGAGTGGGATGGGGTGGGATGGGGTGGGATGGAGTGGGATGGGGTGGGATGGAATGGGATGGAGTGGGATGGGGATGGGATGGGGTGGGATGGAATGGGATGGAGTGGGATGGGGTGGGATGGAATGGGATGGAGTGGGATGGAGTGGGATGGGGTGGGATGGGGTGGGATGGGGTGGGATGGAATGGGATGGGGTGGGATGGAGTGGGATGGAATGGGATGGGGTGGGATGGAGTGGGATGGAGTGGGATGGAATGGGATGGAGTGGGATGGGGTGGGATGGAGTGGGATGGAGTGGGATGGGGTGGGATGGAATGGGATGGAATGGGACGGAGTAGGATGGAATAGGATGGAGTGGGATGGAGTGGGATGGGGTGGGATGGGGTGGGATGGAATGGGATGGAGTGGGATGGGGTGGGATGGAATAGGATGGAGTGGGATGGAGTGGGATGGAATGGGATGGAATGGGATGGAGTGGGATGGAATAGGATGGAGTGGGATGGAGAGGGATGGAATGGGATGGAGTGGGATGGAATGGGACGGAGTGGGATGGAATGGGACGGAGTGGGATGGAATAGGATGGAATGGGATGGAATGGGATGGAGTGGGATGGATTGGGATAGATTGGGATGAACTGGGATGAACTAGGATGAACCGGGATAGACTGGGATGAACTGGGATATATTGGGATGAACTAGGATGAAGTAGGCTGAGATGGGATAGACTGGGTTTGACTGGGATGGACTGGGGTGGACTGTGAAGAACTGGTCTGGACTGGGTTGGACTGTGAAGAACTGGTCTATACTGGGATGGACTGGGCTGAACTGGTCCATACTGGGACAGACTGGGCTGAACTGGTCCATACTGGGACAGATTGGGCTGAACTGGTCCATACTGGGACAGACTGGGCCGAACTGGTCTATACTGGGATGGACTGGGCTGAACTGGTCCATACTGGGAGGGACTGGGCTGAACTGGCCCATACTGGGACAGACTGGGCCGAACTGGTCCATACTGGGACAGAATGGGCCAAACTGGTCCATACAGGGATGAACTGGGCCGAACTGGTCTATACTGGGACAGACTGGGCTGAAAAGGTCCATACTGGGACAGACTGGGCCAAACTGGTCCATACTGGGATGAACTGGGCCGAACTGGTCTATACTGGGACAGACTGGGCTGAACTGGTCCATACTGGGACAGACTGGGCCAAACTGGTCCATACTGGGATGAACTGGGCCGACCTGGTCCATACTGGGACAGACTGGGCTGAACTGGTCCATACTGGGACAGACTGGGCTGAAAAGGTCCATACTGGGATGAACTGGGCCGAACTGGCCCATACTGGGACAGACTGGGCCGAACTGGTCCATACTGAGACAGACTGGGCCAAACTGGTCTACACTGGGAGGGACTGGGCTGAACTGGTCCATACTGGGACAGACTGGGCTGAACTGGTCTATACTGGGACAGACTGGGCCGAACTGGTCCATACTGGGGCAGACTGGGCTGAACTGGTCCATACTGGGACAGACTGGGCTGAACTGGTCTATACTGGGACAGACTGGGCCAAACTGGTCCATACTGGGGCAGACTGGGCCGAACTGGTCCATACTGGGACAGACTGGGCTGAACTGGTCTATACTGGGACGGACGGGGCTGAACTGGTCCATACTGGGACAGACTGGGCCAAAATGGTCTATACTGGGAGGGACTGGGCTGAGCTGGTCCATACTGGGACAGACTGGGACAGACTGCGCCACTGCCGCCCCCATCCCGGGCCCCCCCCCCCCAGGGCCCCATGGAGCAGTCGGAGGAGGAGGAGGAGGAGGACAATGAGGAGATCCTGGAGCGGTTGATGGCGCGGATGGACCGGGAGCTGCGGCAGCGGGAGCTGGGGGAGAGCTTCACAGTGCTGCAGGAGCTGGGAAGGGGCTCCTATGGCTCCGTGCTCCTCACGCAGCCCCATGAGGGAGGTGAGGGGAGACCCCCCCTGAACCCCATCGCATCCCAAACCTCACCCATTGCGATCCCAAATCCCCCCCCTGAACCCCATCGCATCCCAACCCTCACCCATTGCGATCCCAAATCCCCCCCCTGAACCCCATCGCATCCCAACCCTCACCCATTGCGATCCCAAATCCCCCCCCTGAACCCCATCGCATCCCAACCCTCACCCATTGCGATCCCAAATCCCCCCCTGAACCCCATCGCATCCCAACCCTCACCCATTGCGATCCCAAAGCCCCCCCTGAACCCCATCGCATCCCAACCCTCACCCATTGCGATCCCAAAGCCCCCCCTGAACCCCATCGCATCCCAACCCTCACCCATTGCGATCCCAAATCCCTCCCCCGAACCCCATCGCATCCCAACCCTCACCCATTGCGATCCCAAATCCCCCCCTGAACCCCATCGCATCCCAACCCTCACCCGTTGCGACCCCAAATCCCCCCCCGAACCCCATCGCATCCCAAATGCCCCCCTTTTAAGGGTCCCCCGTGGTCCTGAAGCTGCTGCGGAAGGAGCAGACGGAGCGCAGGGCATTCCTTCGGGAATACTGCATCTCCCAGTGCGTATCCAGCCACGCCGCCTGCCTGCGGGCGCTGCCCATCGCCTTCGAGACCAGCACCCACTTTGCCTTCGGGCAGGAGCTGGCTCCCATCGGGGACCTCTGCGAGCTCCTCAATCCCGGGGTATGGGGGATGCGGGGCTTGGGATGCAGGGAAAGGGCGAGGGAAGGGCTTTGGGATGGGGAAGGGGGCGGAAGGGGGGTTTAGAGTGGGGGTGTGGGCATGGGTGGGGGGATGCTTTGCGTTGGGTCCATGCCCATCCTGTCCATGGAGGTCCTCTTGCAATGGGTCCATCCCCATCCTCCCCATGGCAGTCCCTTAGCAACGCCTCCATCCCAATCCTCTCTATGGTAGTTCCTTAGCAACGCCTCCATCCCCATCCTCTCTCTGGCGGTCCCTTAGCAACGCCTCCATCCCCATCCTCTCTATGGCGGTCCCTTAGCAACGCCTCCATCCCCATCCTCTCTATAGCGGTCCCTTAGCAACGCCTCCATCCCCATCCTCTCTATAGCGGTCCCTTAGCAACGCCTCCATCCCCATCCTCTCTATGGCGGTCCCTTAGCAACGCCTCCATCCCCATCCCCTCTCTGGCGGTCCCTTAGCAACGCCTCCATCCCCATCCTCTCTATGGCGGTCCCTTAGCAACACCTCCATCCCCATCCTCTCTACGGGGGTTCCTTAGCAACGCCTCCATCCCCATCCTCTCTACGGGGGTTCCTTAGCAACGCCTACATCCCCATCCCCTCTCTGGCGGTCCCTTAGCAACGCCTCCATCCCCATCCTCTCTACGGGGGTTCCTTAGCAACGCCTCCATCCACATCCTCCCTCTGGCGGTCCCATAGCAACGCCTCCATCCCCATCCTCTCTCTGGCGGTCCCTTAGCAACGCTTCCATCGCCATCCTCTCTCTGGAGGTTCCTTAGCAACACCTCCATCCCCATCCTCTCTCTGGCGGTCCCTTAGCAACGCCTCCATCCCCATCCTCTCTATGGTGGTCCCTTAGCAACGCCTCCATCCCCATCTTCTCTATGGCTGTCCCTTAGCAACGCCTCCTTCCCCATCCTCTCTCTGGCGGTCCCATAGCAACGCCTCCTTCCCCATCCTCTCTCTGGCGGTCCCATAGCAACGCCTCCATCCCCATCCTCCCTATGGCGGTCCCTTAGCAACGCCTCCATCCCCATCCTCTCTACGGGGGTTCCTTAGCAACGCCTCCATCCGCATCCTCCCTCTGGCGGTCCCATAGCAACGCCTCCATCCCCATCCTCTCTCTGGCGGTCCCTTAGCAACGCTTCCATCGCCATCCTCTCTCTGGAGGTTCCTTAGCAACACCTCCATCCCCATCCTCTCTATGGCGGTTCCTTAGCAACACCTCCATCCTCATCCTCCCTCTGGCGGTCCCTTAGCAATGCCACCATCTCCATCCTCCCTCTGGCGGTCCCTTAGCAACGCCTCCATCCCCATCCTCTCTCTGGCAGTCCCTTAGCAACGCCTCCATCCCCACCCTCCCTATGGCGGTCCCTTAGCAACGCCTCCATCCCCATCCTCTCTATAGCGGTCCCATAGCAACGCCTCCATCGCCATCCTCTCTCTGGCGGTCCCTTAGCAACACCTCCATCCCCATCCTCCCTCTGGCGGTCCCTTAGCAACGCCTCCATCCCCATCCTCCCTATGGCGGTCCCATAGCAAAGCCTCCATCCCCATCCTCTCTCTGGCGGTCCCATAGCAACGCCTCCATCCCCATCCTCTCTATAGCGGTCCCTTAGCAACGCCTCCATCCCCATCCTCCCTCTGGCGGTCCCATAGCAACGCCTCCATCCCCATCCTCTCTCTGGCGGTCCCATAGCAACGCCTCCATCCCCATCCTCTCTATAGCGGTCCCTTAGCAACGCCTCCATCCCCTTCCTCTCTCTGGCGGTCCCTTAGCAACGCCTCCATCCCCATCCTCCCTATGTTGGTCCCTTAGCAACGCCTCCATCCCCATCCTCTCTACGGGGGTCCCTTAGCAACGCCTCCATCCCCATCCTCTCTATAGCGGTCCCTTAGCAACGCCTCCATCCCCATCCTCTCTCTGGCAGTCCCTTAGCAACGCCTCCATCCCCATCCTCTCTATGGCGGTCCCTTAGCAACGCCTCCATCCCCATCCTGTCTCTGGCGGTCCCATAGCAACGCCTCCATCCCCATCCTCTCTCTGGCGGTCCCATAGCAACGCCTCCATCCCCATCCTCTCTACGGGGGTCCCTTAGCAACGCCTCCATCCCCATCCTCCCTCTGGCGGTCCCATAGCAACGCCTCCATCCCCATCCTCCCTACGTTGGTCCCTCTGCAGCAGGGGCTGCCGGAGCCGATGGTCAAACGCTGCGCGGCGCAGCTCTCGGCGGCGTTGGATTTCCTGCACGGCCGAGCCCTGGTCCACGGCGACGTCAAACTCGACAACGTCCTCCTCTTCGACCGCCAGTGCCGGCGCGTGAAGCTCGGCGACTTCGGCCTCACCCGCCTGCAGGGCTCCCCTATGGGGGCCACGCTGAGCCCTTTGCCCTACGCCCCCCCGGAGCTCTGTTCGCTCCGCGGATCCCAAACCTTGGAGCTGGATTCCAGCTTGGACGTTTGGGCCTTCGCCGTCCTCCTCTTCTGCCTCTGCACCGGGTGCTTCCCGTGGGCCGTGGCCACCGGCGCCGATCCTTCCTTCGAGGAGTTCGAGGCATGGCAATGCCGAAGGGATGGGGGAGAGGCGCCCGGAGCGTGGAGCGGGTTCGGAGCGGGAGCGTTGGAGATGCTCCGGAGGCTCCTGAGCCTGGATCCCGACCGGAGGAGCCCGGCCATGGAGGTGCAGAAGTACCTGGAGCTGCCCTGGGTGCTGGAGGCCGGCGGGGGGGGTGCGGAGGGGGGCGCTGAGTAAGGGCATGGGGGGGCCCAATGGGGAGGTGTGGGATGGGTTGGGATGGGAAGGACCTTGGGGTTATCCGGAGGGAAGGGGGGGGTCCATTCGGATGCTTCAACTCCCATTCGGGGCCGTAACTCCCATGGGAAACGCTTTCCAGTGCCCATCAATGTCACTTGGGGATGGGGACATGGATATGGATGGCAATGGGTGATGGGGACATGGATATGGATGGCAATGGGTGATGGGGACATGGGTATGGATGGCAATGGGTGATGGGGGCATGGATAGGGATGGCAATGGGTGATGGGGACATGGGTATGGATGGCAATGGGTGATGGGGACATGGGTATGGATGGCAATGGGTGATGGGGACATGGATATGGATGGCAATGGGTGATGGGGACATGGGTATGGATGGCAATGGGTGATGGGGACATGGGCATTGATGTCACTTTGGGATGGGGGCATGGACATTGATGTCAATGATGGGGACATGGACATTGATGTCCATGGGTGATGGGGACATGGATATGGATGTCCCGGGGGATGCAGGGCCACGGACACCCACAGATGCCAATGGCACAGGGAGGGTCTGGACAGGCTCCATAGGGGCGCTTATGGGGTGAGCGCATGGTCTGGAGCCTGGACAAGCACCTGATGGGCTCAGGCACCCCCCGGCACCCCCCTGGCAGCCGGGATGGGAGCAGCCGCATCCCAAAGGCTTTGCCATCAACCACGGGTCAGGGCTTTGGGGGAAGTTGGGTACCAAACCCCAACGTTGGGACCCAAATCCCCCCCCGTCCGCCCCCAACCCATTCCCCTTTGGGTCCTCTCGGCCCCGTTTCGGGTCTTGGTCTCTGCTGCCCTCTCGTGGCCAACAGTGGGAACTGCAGCGCTCCTCTTGGTTATAGAGCTTCTGCTAGCGCTATAAATAGGCTATGATTTATAACGACCGTATAAATAGCACATAATTTATGATAGCACTATAAATAGCGTATAATTTATAATATATATATTATATAATCGCATCTGTTATTATAATAAATAAGGATTTTAATTACAGTGTAATTTATTATAGGAATAAGTGAGGGTCGGAGTTAGGGTCAGGATTCCCTCAGGATTTGGGCTCAGGCTTTGATTTCCGGCACGGCATTGACGGGGCGAAGCCGTGAGGAGTTTGGGGGCTCTGGGGAGGGTTTAGGGTCCCCATTGGGGGTTGTGGGGGTGCTCTGGGGGGGCCTCAAGGGGGGGGATTTAGAGAAGTTGCCGCTTTGGGGCGGTTTTGGGGTGATTTTGGATGGTTTGGGGGTGTTTTGGGGGAGCTTTGCGGTGTTTCTGAGCCCCCCCTGCAGTACCCTCTATGGCCACAGGATGGCAGCTGCGAGGCGCAGTGCCCTCTATGGCCATCGGAGCCCCCCCTGCAGTACCTCGGCTCCACCACACGATGGCAGCACCCAAACCAGCGCCCCCCCCCCACAAATCAGTGCCCGTCACTCACTCCCCAATTAAACCGGGTCCGGAATGATCCTTTATTGCCCCCCCCCCAACCCCCCCTCTCACCTTCACCCCACCCCCACCCACCCCCTCCCCTCCCCCACCCCCCTGGGGGGGGGGGGTTCATCCTCGGGACCCCCAAGTTTGGCACTGGGGGGGGGGGGGGCTACATGGGGGCAGAGCCCCCCCTTTGCTGGGTCTGGGGGTGGGGGGTGCGCCCCCCCCCCCTTTTGGCACCAATGGGGGGGGCCCATTCCCCACCCCCCACCCCGGAAGTCACTGTAGAAAAGGAGAGGGGGGAGGGGCGCAGAGGACCCTCCCCTCAATGGGGGAGGGGCTGTGGGGGGAGGGGCAGCAATGGGGCCCCCCCCCCCCCAACGGTGCTGCAATGGGGGAGGGGCTTCAGATCAGTTCTCGATGGGGGCTGCAAAAGGAAGGGGGGGGTCAGGGACCCCATAGAGCCCCATAGCACCGCATAGACCCTCATTGGACCTCATAGGACCCCATAGAACCCCCAAAAGACCCCATAGACCCCATTGACCCACAGAGCCCCCTATAGCCCCCCATAGACCCCATAGACACCCATAGACCCCATTGCCCCCCATAGACACCCATAGACCCCCATAGCCCCCCATAGACCCCATAGCCCCCCATAGACCCCCATAGCCCCCCATAGCCCCTATAGACCCCATAGACCCCCATAGACCCCATAGCCCCCCATAGTCCCCATAGACACCCATAGACCCCATTGCCCCCCATAGACACCCATAGACCCCCATAGCCCCCCATAGACCCCATAGCCCCCCATAGACCCCCATAGCCCCCCATAGCCCCTATAGACCCCATAGACCCCCATAGACCCCATAGCCCCCCATAGACCCCCATAGCCCCCATAGACGCCCATAGACCCCCATAGACCCCATAGACACCCATAGACCCCATTGCCCCCCATAGCCCCCCATAGAGCCCCATAGCCCCCCATAGACCCCATAGAACCCCATAGCCCCCCATAGCCCCTATAGACCCCATAGACCCCCATAGACCACATAGCCCCCCATAGACCCCCATAGCCCCCATAGCCCCCCATAGCCCCCCATAGATGCCATAGCCCCCCATAGACCCCCATAGACCCCATAGCCCCCCATAGCCCCCCATAGACTCCATAGCCCCCATAGCCCCCATAGACCCCCACAGACCCCATAGCCCCCCGTAGACCCCATAGCCCCCCATAGACCCCATAGACCCCCATAGCCCCCCATAGCCCCTATAGACCCCATAGACCCCCATAGCCCTCCATAGAGCCCCATAGCCCCCCATAGCCCCCCATAGACCCCATAGACCCCCATAGACCCCATAGCCCCCCATAGCCCCCACAGTCCCCCCCGTGCCCCACACTCACGCGCCCGGGGGCGCTCCGGCTCGGGGGGCGCGGGGCACACGGTGAAGCGGGACCCACGTTGGGGGTCCCCCCCCAGGGGGGGGCCCCGCTCCTCCTCCCATTCAAAGACCCCTCCTATGGGGGGGAAAGGGTCAGGACCCCCCCCCGCTATGGGGCAGGGGGCCCCCCATGACCCCTCAGTCTCTATGGGGCAGGGCACACCCCCCCCCCAGGCGGTAACACCCACCGATTCCATCAGGGGGCGCCAAAGCGCCAGGGTCGGCGGCCTCGGGCTCGGCGCCGCTCTGGCTGCTCAACTCGTTGGTAGGGGTCTCCTGTGCCGGGGGGCGGAGCCTTTGGGGTTGGCCACGCCCCCCCAGACTCCGCCCCTCCCTGTGACCCCGCCCATTCCCCATTCCCCCATTCCAAATTCCCCCACCCCCATTCCCCCCCCTCCCCATCCCCATCCCATCCCACCCCATCCCATCCCCATCCCGTCCCCATCCCATCCCACCCCATCCCATCCCCATCCCATCCCATCCCCATCCCCATCCCAACCCATCCCCATCCCCATCCCATCCCCATCCCATCCCACCCCATCCCATCCCCATCCCCCCCCATCCCCACCCCATCCCCATCCCCATCCCATCCCCATCCCATCCCCATCCCATCCCACCCCATCCCATCCCCATCCCCATCCCATCCCCATCCCATCCCACCCCATCCCATCCCCATCCCCCCCCATCCCCATCCCCCCCCATCCCCATCCCATCCCCATCCCCATCCCATCCCCCCCATCCCACCCCATCCCCCCCATCCCCCCCATCCCCTCACCCTATCAAACACGTGCACTGTCACATCCTCATAGAAGGTCACCGCCTTCCGTTTGGTCCCCAGCGCCCCCTCGCCCCCCCCGGGGGCCTTCAGGAGCCCTCGGAGCCCGCGCCCGTCCCACAGCGTCACCACCACGGGCACCGCCTCGGCCCCGGCCCCGGCCCCGGCCCCGGGCTCCGCTTCCTCCTCCTCCTCCTCCTCCTCCTCCTCCTCCTCCTGCTCCGGCCGCGGCCGCAGCGGGAACGGGTGCAGGGTCAGGGGGGGCAGCGGCAGCGAGAGGCGGGAGACCTTGGCTGTGGGGATGGGGAGGGGTGAGAGCGGTGGGGGCATGGGGGGGAATGGGGTGGGGATGGGGGGGGATGGGATGGGATGGGGATGGGGATGGGGATGGGATGGGGATGGGATGGGGATGGGGATGGGGATGGGGATGGGGATGGGGATGGGATGGGGATGGGGAGGGGTGAGAGCGGTGGGGGGCATGGGGGGGAATGGGGGTGGGGAGGGGATGGGGATGGGGATGGGGATGGGGATGGGGATGGGGATGGGGATGGGGATGGGGTGGGGATGGGGATGGGGATGGGGTGGGGATGGGATGGGGATGGGATGGGGAGGGGATGGGGATGGGGATGGGGATGGGGTGGGGATGGGATGGGGATGGGGATGGGGATGGGGATGGGATGGGGATGGGGATGGGATGGGGATGGGGATGGGGATGGGGATGGGGTGGGGATGGGATGGGGATGGGGAGGGGTGAGAGCGGTGGGGGGCATGGGGGGGAATGGGGATGGGGAGGGGATGGGGATGGGGAGGGGATGGTGATGGGGAGGGGGTGGGGATAGGGGGGAATGGGGATGGGGAATGGGGATGGCGAATGGTGGCAATGGGGGTAACGGGGTAATGAGGGGAATGGAGGGAATTGGGGATAATGGGGGCAATGGGGGAATGGGGCAATGGTGTGGGTTGGGGTCAATGGCTCCGTTTGGGGGGGTCAGAAAGCTCCAATCCGACACAAAGGTGGGGGGAGGGGTGATCAGGACAGGCCCCCCCCCATCCCCATCCCCCCCCCCACCTCTGATATCGGCGCT